>JASKUP010000183.1:0-11527 GCA_030448955.1 Trichopoda pennipes | reverse complement strand
ATATTGTATTGTATTTTAGTATATTTTGTGTACTTTAGTATATTGTAGTATATTTTGGTCTATTCTAGTATATTTTAGTTTATTCTAGTATATTTTAGTGCATTTTGGTATATTTTAGTGTATTCTAGTACATTTTAGTGTATTCTAGTATATTTTAGTGTATTTTAGTATATTTTAGTGTATTTTAGTATATTTTAGTGTATTTTAGTATATTCTAGTGTATTTTAGTATATTTTGGTGTATTTTAGTATACTTTATTGTATTTTAGTATATTTTAGTGTACTTTAGTATATTTTACTATATTTTAGTCTATTCTTGTATATTTTAGTTTATTCTAGTATAATTTAGTGAATTTTAGTAAATTTTAGTGTATTCTAGTATATTTTAGTGTATTTTAGTATATTTTAGTGTATTATAGTATATTGTTTTATATGTATTTTAGTATATTCTAGTGTATTTTAGTATATATTAGTATATGTTAGGGTATTTTAGTATATTTTAGTGTATTTTAGTATATTCTAGTGTATTTTAGTATATTTTAGTGTGTTTTAGTATATTTTAGTATAATTTAGTGTATTAAAGTATATTGTATTTTAGTGTATTTTAGAATATTCTAGTGTATTTTAGTATATTCTAGTGTATTTTAGTATATTTTATTGTATTTTAGTATATTTTAGTGTACTTTAGTATATTTTAGTGTAGTTTAGTAAATTTTAGTGTATTTTGTATATTTTAGTATATTTTAGCCTATTCTAGTATATTTTAGTGTAGTTTAGTATATTTTAGTGTATTTTCGTATATTTTAGTATATTCTAGTATATTTTAGTGTATTTTAGTATATTTTAGTGAATTTTAGTATATTTTAGTGTATTCTAGTATATTTTAGAATATTTTAGCATATTTTAGTGTATTTTAGTATATTTTAGTGTATTCTAGTATATTTTAGTGCATTTTAGTATATTTTAGTGTATTCTAGTATTGTATTAAAAAAACAAAAGGGAGTTCAGACGTTTTCATTTTATCTTTATTTTCTGCTTAGTGCTCCGCAATTAGAGCTACTTAAGCCAAGCTTTTCAATAAGATGTCTGTGTTGATTTTTACAAATTGTTTGTCTTATATACTATTTGCTTAAAACAAAATATATGCTGATTGTTGCATTATTTTTAGTGTGAATATTAAATATATTAAAATATTATTAATAAATGCTGATCGTTGCATTATTCTGAATGTAAATATTAACTATATTAATAAATATATTAATTTTGGTAAAAATAAAATTTATGCTGATCGTTACATTATTTTGCAATGTAATATGAGTCCATTGTTATTAAATGCAAGTGTGTCGGCAATTAAGACTGTTTATTACAGTACTTATGTGACGATCACACTAACCGATCAGTCACACTACACCTCCGTTTTTCTTAGGAATGTTCATATAACGTGAGTCTAATGGACATTCTATTACAAAAATACTTATTATTTAGTGAATCTGGAAGGTATATTATTTTTCTATTTAATTTTTGTGTTTTTAATTTTACTTTTCTTAGTTAATTATTGGTTTTCATTATATATCTTAAGTCTATTTTTATGAACTATTTGCTTTTTATTAGTTTTATTATCAACTATGGTTACATTATTTCTTAAATCTATTTTCTTAATTTTAAATGGTCCTTTATATTGAATATCCAATTTATGACCTACTTCATTTCTAAGTAAAACTAAATCTCCTAATTTAAAATTATAATCTATTGTATTCCTATCATAATTTTGTTTTTGTTCTACTTTATTTCTATCTAATAATATTCGAGCTCTTTTAAATGCTATTTCTAATCTATATTTTGCCTCTTTGGCATAGTTATCTACATTGTATAGAGGAGTAATTTTATCCACCTCTGTGAATTCTGAAAATGTATTTGGATTTTTTGAAAAAACTAATTCATAAGGGCAGTAATTATGTACGGTTGATGGAGTAGTATTAAAACAATACGTGAAATATTTCAACCATTCATCCCAATCTGTTTTATCTACTGATATGTAGGAACGCACATATTCATTGAAAGTTCTATGGCTTCTTTCTATTGTTCCTAGGCTTTGATGATGATAGGCCGTTGAAGTTAGTTTTTCAATTTTCAGGAGATTGCATAACTCCTCCAATATGGAATTTTTATATTCCGTTCCCATGTCCGAAATGAACGTCTTCATTGGGCCATAGGTAAGAACAAAATTCTCAAATATTGATTTAGCGACTATTTAGCGCTTTTGTCTTTAATTGGTATTGTGACTAAATACTTAGTTAGGTCACATATAATTGTAATTGCATATTCGTTACCAGTGAGAGACATTGGAAATGGTCCCATTGTGTCTACATATACTGTATCAAGTGCTTTATATGGTGTATGCGTGATAGTCATTGGAACTTTGTTATGTTTGAAGATTTTCGACCTTTGACAGTTTTGCCACGATTTAACGTATCTTTTTATGTCTTTTGTCATGTTTTTCCAATAGTAATACTTTTTTATCTTTTGAATGGTTCTATATATTCCACAATGTCCTCCTTCTATAGGATCATTGTGATACTTCAGCATTATATCAAGAATTGCCTTGGCATTCTTATTATTAATTTGGGTCACCTCATTTAGTAGCGCTACTTTTATCTTATTTAATTTTTTATTGCCCATATTTTTAAAATCATTTATTGAGATAAATTCGAAAATTTTCTCATAAGGTGCCACTTGTAAATTTTCAATATTATGTTTACCGGCCACTTCTTCGAGCCTTGGGAAAAACTGTGATAAATTAAAGTTCCCATTAGTAAACAGATCATATATTTTTATATTTGTCAGTATAGATTTTCCGCGTTTAATGTAGCAACGTACTGGAGTAATCTTTAGCTTATAAAATTTCCTGACGTCAATATTATTAATTGGTACGTATATATTGGGCTTTTTATTATTATGGTCCGTATGCTGATTTATTGCCGTATTACTTTTCACATCACGCCTATGTGTTGTAGACCTTGTTGTCACTTTAAGTATAGTATTGCTTTTTATGTTAATGTCCTTTAAGTCTCCTATTGTTACCCTTGATAACGCGTCTGCGACATAGTTATCTTTTCCCCTAAGATATTCTACTGTAAAGTCATATTCCTCTAGATCAAGTCTCATTCTCGTTAATTTGGAGCTAGGGTTTTTCATTGAAAACAGATAAGATAGTGGTCTATGGTCAGTTCGAACAAGGAAATGTTTTCCATATATGTATGGCCTAAAATGTGTTATAGCCCAGTGTATGGCCGTTAATTCTTGTTCGATTGTGGACTTGTTGCTTTCACCTTTGGTAAAGGTTTTTGAAGCATAGGCAATTGGTAGTTGTTTACCATCATATTCTTGCGTTAGCACTGCTCCACAGGCATGTTTGCTTACATCTGTTGTTATGCAGAATTCCTTTGTGAAGTCGGGATACTGAAGCAATGTTGGTTTCATTAATGCCTTTTTCAAATGCTTAAAGGATACGTCACAATCTTTAGTCCACTCGAATGGGACTTTTTTCTTGGACAACCTTGTAAGATGTCGGGAATACTCCGAGAAATTTTCGATAAATCTTCGATAATAGTTGCAAAATGCCACGAATCTTCTCGCACCATCTGCGTCCTTTGGCACCGGATAGTTTTCAATAACCGAATATTTGCTGTCGTCGGGTAGTATTCCTTTGTCTGTACACTTATGGCCAAGATATGTGACTTCGGTTCCGAAAAATGAACATTTTTCTGGATGAAGTTTTAGATTATATTTTCGACATAAATCGAATACATCCTGTAAGTTTGAAAGCATATGTTTTTCTGAACATCCCAACACAACCAAATCGTCCATGTATAGAAATGCCTGATTTGGCTTTAAACCACTGAAAGCAAGTGTCATCATTCTTTGGAAAGAATTCGGTGCTATTTTTAAACCGTAAGGTAATCTGGTAAACCTATATGAGCCATTGTTGGTTGAAAATGACGTTAAGTCTCTAGAGTCTTTTTGCAAACTAATCTGATGAAAACCTGACATTAAGTCAAGACATGAGAAATATTTGGCTCTACCAAGTTGGTCTAGAATATCATCTATTCTAGGCAATGGAAACTTGTCCGCTATCAATTTTTTATTAATTTGTCTGTAATCGATGACAAGCCTCCACCTCTTATTTTCCGTGTTAGGGAGTGACTTTTTCGGCACTAGCAGGACTGGACTATTGTATTCCGAATGTGATGGTTCTATTATCCTATCTTTTATCAGTTTATTAACCTGTTGATCTATTTCCTCTTTGTGTGTGTGTGGTATTCTGTAATTTTTAATATAAACAGGGTCTCTATCCCTAACTCTCAACCTTTGTTCATAGAAATTATTAGTTGTAATTGTTTCCTTTTCTAAACCAAAAATATCTGTATAATTTGAACATAATTTAGTTATTGTATTTGCGAATGGTGCCGGAAAATTTTTACGTAAAATGCTTAATATTTCAATTTTTCTATTGTTGTTAATGTCTTTTGTGTGAAATTTAAATATATTGTAATCACAGATGTTTTCGGTTTTGATTTTAGCTTGTTTAATTACTGTAATTGTATCATTAGTGTTAAGAATACGTACAAATGCTCTGTTTGCTTTTATCAATGTGTTTGCAATAAACACACCTTTTGAAATTTCCTGATTTGGAACCAAAAGTTCTTTATTGGATCTAGGTAAGTTCACTTGGCGTATAACTTCACTTGGGGGCAAAATTAAATCAGAGCAGTTATTCGTGATTGGTATTTTTATGGAGTTTAAATTGAATGGCCTTAGGATAAGGTAATCTTGTTCGTTATTAAAACTCAAAATGCAATTGTATTTTTTTTTAAAATCCATACCAATGATTCCATCGCAAGGTATTGGAAAATCATTGTGTACTACTTGAAAATTATGGGGAATTAAACAATGTTTAAATGCTATATCCAAAAGTGCATTACCCATTGATCTGATTTTACCCTGTCCTATGCCACTTAGTGTTGTTGTTCTGTTAGTATTAATTTGGTTATAATGTAAATGTGTTAATTTTATTAGAGAAATATCAGCGCCAGTGTCTACTAGTAGTGTAATTATATTAGTATTGTTATTAATTTGAACGTTAATGAAAGAACTTAAGTTGAGGTTTAGGTTATATAAATAGTATTTCTGATTGATCTTAGGGGAGCTTATTAGTTTTCCGGAGTTTCATCATGTGCGTGTGTTGCCCTGATATTTTGTCCGTTATTGTTAATTCCATGGGAACCTCTATAATTGTTCCGATTGTTATTGTTAAAACTGCCATTTCCCCGAAAAGAATTCCTCCGGAAGGGATTTCTTTGGAAAGTATCTGTTCGGTACGAACCCCTTTGGAATGAATTTCCACGCCCAAATTGCCTATTGGAATTTCTAAATTTATTGAAATTCCCTTTTTGGTCATAATAAAGTATGGCGTTCTGTTGACCAGTTGCTTCCGTACAACTACTGACGAATTTGCTAACGGCTTCATTCATTGTATTGAACTGACCTGCTTCCATAATAAGTTTTACCTTATCGATTGTGCAGTTTTTAGTAAGCGCCTTTACTGCAATTTGCGTGGAATATTTTGTCGCCAAAGCAAATGTGAGTCCATCCGAAATATACGCACTTTCTAATGATTTTGTTAGACTCTCAATCTCACTGCAATAGGCGTTAGCGGTTTTATTATTCTGTTTAATATTCATTATCTTCGCTGACAGAACTTCTACAGATTCTCCCTTAACGCTACTATTTAACTTTGCTATGATTCCCGCTATTGTATTCTCGTCGCCAATTAGATTTCTTGCAGTGCCTTTTAGTTTTGTTTTAATAAGGGTTATGGCTAACTCTTCATGAGAGTCCTTTATGGATTCTAATAGTTGGAGTGAGTCAGTGAAGGATCGGAGATTTTCAGCTCTGCCGTCAAAATCACATACTAATTTTGAGGCTATTCCCAAAAATTCTACAGCTGTTTGAGGCATTTTTACCGATATTTGGCCGGAGCCAGCACTAGTATTTGGGAAGTAGGAAATTGATTTGTGTAAAGAGTTTGGTAAAGTCAATTCTATTCCCTTTTTACCTACGATTCTGATTAACTTGTCTCTAATGTCCAAGAAAAATGCGTATGCAGCTATTTTATGCGCCGATGTTAATCTGTTATAATTTACATCTAGTACAACTCTTATTTCCTCAAGACTATTTAAAAGGAGTTGTATGTGTTTATTCAATGTTTCTTCTTTAATTGGCCTATCTATATTTAAACTTTTGTAAGATTTATCAAAATCTTCTTTGATGATTCTAATTTTCTGTAAAATTTGTTGCCATTCCATTGGCCCTTTATATTATATTCATTATTTAGACTTTGTCCAGTTTATTTGCTCTACTCAAATATCTTTTCCCTAATTTTCTACTAAGCATTGCGTAAATTTGCAAAGTAAAGTTGAGGCCTAAACAGATTTCAATAGTTAATAAATTTGTTTCTTCCTGCACCATCTCTACTTCATTTATCACATTGGCATATGGGTGCTCTATTTTTGATTGTTCCTTTCCCCTTTTTCAGCCCATCTAATCATTCTTACTATTTCTTCTTCTATTCTTGGCTTTTCAATTATATCAATTCTTTAATATCTAACAATTCCCATAGTTCTGCTAATTCTTTAATTTCTGTTTCCAATGAAGGTTCTTCTATTTTCTCTTCTCTGAAATTTATTGGATTTTTTTCTCTTGACCATTTTGGAATTATTTGAAATACTATATATATTTTAGTCATTTATTTATTTGTGTCTTTCTTCTTTTCCTTCTCTCAGTTTTATACTTAAGGTTTTCTTATACTACATATTCATAAAAGTTATTATTAATAATTAAAAAAAAATTATTTTCCCTTTTTTTTCTTTCTTTTCGTTCAATTTTCATTCCTACTTAGGAATGCCTGCATCGACACATGTATTTCGTCAATGCGTTCCCAAATTCTGGTGGCGCGTTCCCAACTTGGTGGTGGGTCAGATTTTACCTCCCTCAGAAGTTGGGCCTTTTCCCTTTTCAGTTTATTTGTATACCCACCACGTCGCTTGGGTTTTTTTACAATGGGGATAGCTGTCTTAGCAGCAAGCTCCTTCTTATTTTGTCTCTGTCTGTATTCTTCAATGGTCAACCGCTGTGGACCATTTACAGACATAATTTGAAACAACAAATACAAAAAAATTAAACAACGTTTTTGCCTCGAGCGGTGAACGCTTACAGGCCCTAAAGTGCGTTATAGTGTGGCGCACCTTTTACTAAAATTATCTTAAAATATTAGGAATATATGAATTTCCCTTTTCCTCTCTTGTTTGTTGTTGTTGTTGCCCGTATGGCTAGGACATCTTCCCAGGCATCCGTCTTGCACTTTTATGCCTTTTGGCCAGGCGGAATTTTGATGCTTGGGTGCCTTTTGGCTAGGCGGACCCTCTCCTAGTATTTAGCTATACAGGACTGGCAGGATCGTTCTTTGGTGGAGTTGGCTTATCCACTCGAAATCCCTGTGTTTCCTTAGGTGCTTATACTTGAGCACTCTGAGGAGCTGGCAGGATCGCCATGTATTAAAAAAACAAAAGGGAGTTCAGACGTTTTTATTTTATCTTTATTTTCTGCTTAGTGCTCCGCAATTAGAGCTACTTAAGCCAAGCTTTTCAATAAGATGTCTGTGTTGATTTTTACAAATTGTTTGTCTTATATACTATTTGGTTAAAACAAAATATATGCTGATTGTTGCATTATTTTTAGTGTGAATATTAAATATATTAAAATATTATTAATAAATGCTGATCGTTGCATTATTCTGAATGTAAATATTAACTATATTAATAAATATATTAATTTTGGTAAAAATAAAATTTGTGCTGATCGTTACATTATTTTGCAATGTAATATGAGTCCATTGTTATTAAATGCAAGTGTGTCGGCAATTAAGACTGTTTATTACAGTACTTATGTGACGATCACACTAACCGATCAGTCACACTACAGTATATTTTAGTTTATTTTAGCATATTTTTAGTGTATTTTAGTATATTTTAGTGTATTTTAGTTTATTTTAGTGTATTTTAGTATATTCTAGTGCATTTTAGTATATTTTAGTGTATTTTAGTATATTTTATTGTATTTTAGTATATTTTGGTGTACTTTAGTATATTTTAGTATATTTTAGTCTATTCTAGTATATTTTAGTTTATTATAGTACATTTTAGTAAATTTTAGTATATTCTAGAGTATTCTAGTATATTTTAGTGTATTTTAGTATATTTTAGTGTATTTTAGTATATTTTAGTGTATTTTAGTATGTTTTAGTATATTTTAGTATATTTTAGGGTATTTTAGTATATTTTAGTATAATTTAGTGTATTATATTATATTGTACTTTAGTGTATTTTAGTATATTTTAGCGTATTTTAGTATATATTATTGTATTTTAGTATATTTTAGTGTACTTTAGTATATTTTAGTATATTTTAGTCTATTCTAGTATATTTTAGTTTATTCAAGTACATTTTAGTGCATTTTAGTATATTTTAGTGTATTCTAGTATATTTTAGTGTATTCTAGTATATTTTAGTGAATTTTAGTATATTTTAGTATATTTTAGTATATTTTAGTGTATTCTAGTAAATTTTAGTGCATTTTAGTTTATTTTACTGTATTCTAGTATATTTTAGAGTATTTTAGTATATTTTAGTGTATTTTAGTATATTTTAGTGTATTTTAGTATATTTTAGTGTATTTTAGTATATTTTAGTGTATTTTAGTATGTTTTAGTGTATTTTAGTATATTTTAGGGTATTTTAGTATATTTTAGTATAATTTAGTGTATTATAGTATATTGTACTTTAGTGTATTTTAGTATATTCTAGTGTATTTTAGTATATTTTAGTGTATTTTAGTATATTTTAGTGTATTTTAGTATATTTTAGTGTATTTTAGTATGTTTTAGTGTATTTTAGTATATTTTAGCGTATTTTAGTATATATTATTGTATTTTAGTATATTTTAGTGTACTTTAGTATATTTTAGTATATTTTAGTCTATTCTAGTATATTTTAGTTTATTCAAGTACATTTTAGTGCATTTTAGTATATTTTAGTGTATTCTAGTATATTTTAGTGTATTCTAGTATATTTTAGTGTATTTTAGTATATTTTAGTATATTTTAGTATATTTTAGTGTATTCTAGTATATTTTAGTGCATTTTAGTTTATTTTAGTGTATTCCAGTATATTTTAGAGTATTTTAGTATATTTTAGTGTATTTTTGTATATTTTAGTGTATTTTAGTATATTTTAGTGTATTTTAGTATCTTTTAGTGTATTTTAGTATATTTTAGTGTATTTTAGTATATTTTAGTATAATTTAGTGTATTATAGTATATTGTACTTTAGTGTATTTTAGTATATTCTAGTGTATTTTAGTATATTTTAGTGTATTTTAGTATATTTTATTGTATTTTAGTATATTTAGTGTACTTTAGTATATTTTAGTCTATTCTAGTATATTTTAGTTTATTCCAGTATATTTTAGTGCATTTTAGTATATTTTAGTGTATTATAGTATATTTTAGTGTATTCTAGTATATTTTAGTGTATTTTAGTATATTTTAGTGTATTTTAGTATATTTTAGTGTATTTTAGTATATTCTAGTGTATTTTAGTATATTTTAGTGTATTATAGTATATTGTACTTTAGTGTATTTTAGTATATTCTAGTGTATTTTAGTATATTTTAGTGCATTTTAGTATATTTTAGTGTATTCTAATATATTTTAGTGTATTCTAGTATATTTTAGTGTATTTTAGTACATTTTAGTGTATTTTAGTGTATTCTAGTGTATTTTAGTATAATTTAGTGTACTATAGTATATTGTACTTTAGTGTATTTTAGTATATTCTAGTGTATTTTAGTATATTTTAGTGTATTTTAGTATATTTTATTGTATTTTAGTATATTTTAGTGTACTTTAGTATATTTTAGTCTATTCTAGTATATTTTAGTTTATTCAAGTATATTTTAGTGCATTTTAGTATATTTTAGTGTATTCTAGTATATTTTAGTGTGTTCTAGTATATTTAAGTGTATTTTAGTATATTTTAGTGGATTTTAGTATATTTTAGTGTTTTCTAGTATATTTTAGTGCATTTTAGTATATTTTAGTTTATTCTAGTATATTTTAGTGCATTTTGGTATATTTTAGTGTATTCTAGTACATTTTAGTGTATTCTAGTATATTTTAGTGCATTTTAGTATATTTTAGTGTATTCTAGTATATTTTAGTGTGTTCTAGTATATTTTAGTGTATTTTAGTATATTTTAGTGTATCTTAGTATATTTTACTGTATTCTAGTATATTTTAGTGCATTTTAGTATATTTTAGTTTATTCTAGTATATTTTAGTGCATTTTGGTATATTTTAGTGTATTTTAGTATATTTTAGTGTATTCTAGTATATTTTAGTGCATTTTAGTATATTTTAGTGTATTCTAGTATATTTTTTTTTTATTTTAGCATATTTTTAGTGTATTTTAGTATATTTTAGTGTATTTTAGTATATTTTATTGTATTTTAGTATATTTTGGTGTACTTTAGTATATTTTAGGGTATTTTAGTATATTTTAGTATAATTTAGTGTATTATAGTATATTGTACTTTAGTGTATTTTAGTATATTCTAGTGTATTTTAGTATATTTTAGTGTATTTTAGTATATATTATTGTATTTTAGTATATTTTAGTGTACTTTAGTATATTTTAGTCTATTCTAGTATATTTTAGTTTATTCAAGTACATTTTAGTGCATTTTAGTATATTTTAGTGTATTCTAGTATATTTTAGTGTATTATAGTATATTTTAGTGTATTTTAGTATATTTTAGTATATTTTAGTGTATTCTAGTATATTTTAGTGCATTCTAGTATATTTTAGTGTATTCTAGTATATTTTAGAGTATTTTAGTATATTTTAGTGTATTTTAGTATATTTTAGTGTACTTTAGTATATTTTAGTGTATTTTAGTATCTTTTAGTGTATTTTAGTATATTTTAGTGTATTTTAGTATATTTTAGTATAATTTAGTGTATTATAGTATATTGTACTTTACTGTATTTTAGTATATTCTAGTGTATTTTAGTATATTTTAGTGTATTTTAGTATATTTTATTGTATTTTAGTATATTTAGTGTACTTTAGTATATTTTAGTCTATTCTAGTATACTTTAGTTTATTCCAGTATATTTTAGTGCATTTTAGTATATTTTAGTGTATTCTAGTATATTTTAGTGTATTCTAGTATATTTTAGTGTATTTTAGTATATTTTAGTGTATTTTAGTATGTTTTAGTGTATTTTAGTATATTTTAGGGTATTTTAGTATATTTTATTGTATTTTAGTATATTTTGGTGTACTTTAGTATATTTTAGTATATTTTAGTCTATTCTAGTATATTTTAGTGCATTTTGGTATATTTTAGTG
>JASKUP010000182.1:0-178093 GCA_030448955.1 Trichopoda pennipes | reverse complement strand
AGCAAACCTGCCGCATTTGGATTTCTGAAAGTTCTAGAGTGATTATTGAGAAACCTTTGCATGGTCAACGTGTTACTGCATGGTGCGTTGTGTGGCTTGGGGCGTGAGGGGCCGTCTTTTTAGTAGATGAGACTGGAAATGCAAAAATGGGTCAACGGATGACGCTATCGCAAGAGGCTTACAAGTCAATTTTGGTCTATTATTAGCGACGTGGATATCACAGACATATGTTTCAACAGGACGGTGCCAAATGTCACACAGACAGTGAAACCATCAATTTATTGCTAACCACATTTCTCGATCGCATAATTTCACGAAAATCAGAACAGAGTATATGCAAAATAGGCAATAGAATCGATTTAAACCTCAAAAATCAAAACCCGTGATGTGATTAACAAATAGGACCGCCGTTTTGCCAAAAAGTGTTTTAAAACTTTGCTGAACGAACCGACATCTGCCAGCGTGGTTGTGGTGGACATTTGCCAGATATCATTTTTCACTCATAATTGCCGAATTTTTCTCTTCGTAATATAATAAAAAATTTTAATCATCATCTTAATTTAAATTTTTTGTTTTAGAAAACAAACTTTTTGTTGAAAAACCCTTAATTAAGTTTTTACAGTTTTCACCATAAAATGACAACAGTTTTGTTAAGAAAAAGTCAGACACAATTTTAAAGTCTGGTAAAGAGTTTTTGAATATGACTTTAATACTAATTTTTGTTCCTATTCTTGTTGTTATAGAATAAAATATAGTATATTTAATATACATACTTCGAATTCACGTCTTATATGAGATACGCTTCACTATTTTTACGCTATTATTTTTGTATAAATTTTAAGTTTTTGTCTACAAAATTTTCAAAATAAGAATTTTTTACTTTTTGGTTTTGATGTTTAATAACGTTTTAGTGTTAGGTTCTTAAGCGTTGTGAATTTCGTAGAAATCTGAAATTCCTAAAATCTGGAATATACTTCTTCGTTTATTCCTTTTAACAAACATTTTGTTACATTGAGTTCTTTTATGTAAAATTTTAATACAGTACTTTAGAGTTTCACATTAACGATTTATTTACTTTCAATACACAGAAAATAACCACGATAGTAGCCCTGTTGTCTTTACTCTCTGATGACTCAACCGCAAGTGGTGCGTATATAGCTGTTTTAAGGGGGTTAAAGTAGAATATTATTGTATGTACGACAGTACGGTTTAGGCGCCTGTTTGGCTGTGTGTTTTGTTTTGTTCTGCTTTGGTGGTTTTTATTTTCTGTTGTTTATCATGTTTAATACAATTTCTTATAAGCATGTGTTGTTATCTTGTGTGTATAAGATTTCTTAGAAAACTGCGCAGTTGCTAAAACGTTCAGTGGGTCGTTTCGTTTACTTTTTTTGTACTTTTAATCATTTTCTTTTAAAACCTAACTCGTCTAACTTTATATTAATTTTTGTGAAACACATCGACTGCTACGTCACACACATATGAGTGATATTGAATCCTGCCGGTTACTCCACGCTTGACTTTTATGTCTGATGCGACTTTTATTCTTGCCAGCCATATCACATAATGAAAACTATGCCACACAATGGATTTTGTTACTGAAGAAAAAATTAAATTTTTGGTAAATATCTATAAACCACTTACTATTTTAAATATATGCATTATATAGTGAAATAACAATACAATGTCTATGTCATATCCAAAAACTTATGTTTGGTTGTTTTGAAATAATTTTGTTTATTATTTATTGTTGAAAAAAAAGCTTTTTTCTCATGAAATAGGAGATGTATTGACCTTTTTAGTCAAACAAGGTGGACTCGTCCTTTAGACCAAAATCCTAGTGCAATACGTTAGGATGAAAGAAGTCTTAGAAGACGGTCCAAGCAACTAATGTAAATTACAGTCAAAGCAAATCCGAATGTTATGCTTCTGAGAAGTGGACTAATTTATTAGTTTGTTTTGAACTTTCAAAAGAGCATAGTATTATTTCAAGGACACTACAAGCTACATGTTAGTATCTTTCATCCTAGAAATTTAATTTTCTAATTGGCTAATGAAGTCATTGTTAATATTGTTGCTTATATAAGTTATATAACTAAAAGAAACTTTCTTTTTTATCCTCTCTATTAACTGAATGTTACTTAACTTTTTAAAGCAAAATACATTTGGGAAAGAAGACTTACGAAATGCAGTATTCAAACACATTAAATTAATTAACCCAAAATGGTTACCAACTACTGTAGCACTGTAAATACTCTTTTTATAAAATGTACCCATATTGTACTTAAGAAGACAAAAAATGTTCATTACCAGAGAAGCTATTTTGATATTTAAGTTAAAAAAAATAACAGCAAGGTAAACACTAGCAGCATTTTTAAGGAAGAAAAATATATTTTTTTCCATTTTATAAGTATGTGGTAGTAGGACCAATGTTATTGGGTGTACAGTTTTGTTTTTGCCATTTTCCCTCAAACAACTTTCTTTAAAGGCGGCGTTTGAGTATAAAAGATCAGAATCCATCAACATAATAATAAAATGCATCGGCTGATTTAAAAGTCTTGTTCAATTTAGCAACACTTTTTGAAACATCTGCTGGAACATTTACCTCTCTTCAATACTCTAAATAATTTAATAATATTCTGAAATAACCAAAGTTATAATCCTCTTTTTAAATAAATAAAATAACTTTGTCTACTACTTTGAAATATGTTTAGATGCAAATAAAAGCAAAATTTTAAATATCGCAAAAGGTTCTCACAAAAATTTTTTTAGAAGTTGTAACGTTTTTGTTTGTCAAACAAATACATGCATAATTAAAATTGAAGAAATCTGTCGCGATGAGAGATTTAGGTTTGGGTTTCTATGCAAATCTCGGGCTTCTTCATGAATATTCGAATTTATTCTATCTATACAAATTATTTTAGTGTCCTGGAATGTTTTAATAATTGTAAATAATTTATTTTGCATAAATCTACACCATATGTGGTTACCCGGTTCTCGATCTATTTGTCTCGTCTCTACATTTTAATTTTCTTCTGGCTTTCTATCTTGCTGCTGGCTATTCTTTCATTCGTTTATTGAGGTCTAATTTTACAATAGTATTAAGCCAATATATTTCAAACGCTTCACTAAGTTTTTGTGAAGTAAAGGTGTGCAGCTTTTGAGTAATATGTTAAGACACAAGCCAAGTAGCGTAGACTTTACGCAAGAGGTAAATATTTTTAATATATGTTTTTTAGGCGACCAGTGTACATTATTTAACCTATATAAAAATTAAATTTACTAATCTCCGAATGTGTTATTAAACCAATTGTAAAGGCTTTGCCAATATGCACCGCTAGGATAACTGTTATTGCCATCGTAAAAAAGCTCTAATCGTGATTTTATTTCACAATAACTAAAACATGATAACAACTAAGTACTACAGCAAAAAGTTGTCCCAAAAAGATGCATCCTTATTTAATTGTAGTTTCGTTTTGACGTAGCAGTAGGGCGGTGTTGAGGTACGTTGGACTGATTATTCGAGTTTTTATACAGATGTTTTTTCATTTTTCAAACCTACACATATACATCTTAGTTTTTTAAGTAAGTCAAAAGCGTTTTTTAAGTCAATGAAGAATATATATAACGGTCTTCCTCATTCACTATGTTATCAAATTATAATACAAGTAAAAACATTGCAGCCGTGAGACACAGTGTTGAAGCAGATCCAAATTTGTCAATTCTTCACCGTTCTCAACAATTTGGGTTATCCAAAACAACTACATGGCGAATTTTGCGTAGAGATTTGGCTTTGAAGCCTCACCAGGTTCAACTGACGCAGGAATTGAACCCGACGGACCATTCGCAATGGTCCGTAGATCCGCTCAATTCATTCAGGTACAACCGGATGGTTTTTGTTAAAAATTATTTTTTCAGACGAGTCCCATTTTCGCTTGTATGTCAACGAGCAAAACTGCCGCATTTGGGCTTCAGAAAATCCTAGAGCGATTATTGAGGAGTCTTTGCATGCTCAACTGTATAGTGCGCTATGTAGTCTGGGGGCGTGATTGGGCCGATTTTTTCGTAGATGAGGCTGGAAATGCAGTAATAGTCAATGGATCACGCTATCGGAAGATGTTAACAACTCATTACTCACTGCGTTTTATTGACGACGTGGATATCACAAACATATGGTTTCAACAGAACGGTGTCACATGTCACGCAGCCAATGCAACGATCAATTTACAGCAAACCACATTTCCCGATCGCATAATTTCACGAAAATCAGCACTGGCTTATTTTTTTTTTTTTTGGGCTATGTATTACTTGTTATAATCGCCATAATTGTATATATATTATGTCAGTTGCAATTGGGTCGTTTATGAATATATGTTATGCAAAAATAAACAATATTTAAACTGCGAACTGTTTCGCAAAAAAAAAAACGTTGGTGTGATTAGCACAATAAAATTACTTTATCGGTGGTTTATTTTGTGATAACAAGCATAGATTATATTAAAGGAAAAAAGTATAAATATTTCTTCCATAAGCCATAATACCGTCACGTCTGTCAAACAAACATTTTCAGTTGTCCACAAACATTTTTATTATTTGCAATCATTTTTAAGTTAATTAAGTTAATTCTCATATTTATTATTCAAAAACTTAAATGTATTTCTGTGGATGAAAACGTAGCCATATGTCCATTTAAGTATTGCTCATATAGCTCATCAGTGTATTTCACCCCAAATTGTTTATAGAAAACTCAGGAGTCTTATATCTCAAGCCAAAATGATTAAATAAGAATTATATTAAACCAACACAGCAACAAGACAACAAAACTCAAAAACACAGTAAGTACACAATAAGTTGAACATTTCTTAAACATGGGTCAAACATTGATTTGTCTGTACTACTAGTAGCAAGCAATAGACTATAGATTTCTTGGAGAGCGGTAACAAAAGCTATATTTAAAGTATAAACGTATATGAAGCAAAACCCACATTATCGAATTTAGAGCTTAATTTAGAGCTAAACTTAAAAAAAAATTATAAAATATATTTTTAAAGGCTTAATTAAGCCGTTTTCATGATATATCTAGTATGTAAAACCTTCAACAAAATACTCATCTTTTCCAAAATTTTTTTTAAATTGCGTAAAGATGATGAAAAATGACAATCTGTATACCTAATAATTAGTCATGCGAGTAGTAGTTAAGTTGTGATAAATACATTTCATTTAACATTCTTGTGTTTTCATAAAAATAAAATTTTAGTATTGATTGAATTTTATTAAATTGTAAAAACGTGTCCTTGCAGGAGCTCAGTTAGAAGCATTTTAACAACTATTAAAAGAAAAATCTTAAACAAATAATTTGAAAAATTTAATTTTATTTGTGCATTTTTAATTTAATTAAATGTGGCTATTCTATGTAGTAAATTCAGTAATTTATGTTTTTTATTACTATTATTTTCGGAAATTCCAACATTTTTAAACTAATTATAAATTTTTTTTGCACTAATTATAAATTACGAACAGTTTTTGTGGTAGAAAATATCTATTCATTGGTATTTTCCACCAAGAAGTTGGAGTAAGTATGTGGCTAAGTTTTAGAAACAGATTTTAAATTATGCTTGATTATTATCGATGAATTAATATCCAATACCACATTTATTGTCGGTCTTGAACACAGATGATAATTAAAAAATCTGAATAAAATGTTCAGTTGTAGATAAAATAATTTAAAATATATCTTAAAATAAGTTGCTTTACCAATTAATTATCATTCTAACATATTCCCCACGAAAAATTGGTTTTTGTGAGATTGATGATCAACATTAAAATTTCGTAGATTTGTTTTAAAATATAAAGAAAAAATACATTTCTTTAAACCTTATTGACCTCCAGAAACAACGTAAAAAATATTACAAATACTAAGTCAAAATTTTTTTATGTATTTAAAAAAAAAATCAATTTGTTAAAAAAACCTCTGAAAAAAGCAGATGATAACACATTCTGAGCAGTTGTAAAGGGAGCATTGGTAGACGCACCAGCTCTTTTGTTAAATAAAAGATCATGGGTTGTCGTGGCGTATGAAATACAGGAAAATAAGCAAAAGATAAACAAATGAATGTATTCGTATTTGATACTAATTAAGATACTTTAAACTAGTTTTAAATATTAACAAGCGAACAAACAGCATAAAAAGCTTTTTTATGTTGCATTTATGTACATTTAATTTGAATTGAGGTAAAATATATTATGTTAGATTTTGTTGCAAATCCTTAAATATTTTTTTATTTTTGGCTTATTTTACTTCTGAAAATCGAATTAAAATGTACTACGAAAATTGTTGTTCTGTTTAAGTTACATTTCGCAAAATCCGTAATATTTTCTGAGACAGATATTAAGAATTTGGTCATTAAATTTGAGTCGACAGGCTCGATACAAAATGTCTAGTTGTTTGCTTGACTCCTATTAAAATATATATTAAGGAAAGTTGATATTTCATTAAAGATGACGTCATAAAATTCAGTCGAAATTTAATTCAAGTATTCCTGCCGTAGTCTTATTAACAAAGCCAACTTCTACTGACTTGAGTCACTAGCATAAGCTATGTCAACCTTATTCTGCTGTTTGACATTTTAAGGGTGAATTATTTAAAAATGAGAAAGAGAGATAACACAAAACAAACTCAAATAACATACGAAATTAGAAAATTATTGCAGGGCAATAACAAAATAAATGTATCAAAAAATTATTATAAAACAAAACTCTGTATCTGCATAATATTAATAATTAATACTTTAATTTTTGTAATGTTCGGTCATTAAATTTATGTTTTTAAAATATATGTGTAAAATACTATTGTTTTGTAAATGTGTTATGTATTTTCAAAATTGTTTTTCATTTAAAAAATTTGTTAGTATTGAAAATTTGTTAGTATTGAAAATTTGTTTGTATGTATGTAAAACAAAAAATTTTTCAATTTGTCGTTTTTTTATTGTTTTTGTTTGTTTTGTTTTTTTGAAAAAATTTTTTGATTATTTTGAATTTGTTAATCAAAAAATTTTTTCAATTTGTTTGTTCATTATTATTTTTGTTTTTCCTGATGATGCCAACCAACGGTGTGGCGAAATATCGAAAATATAATAAAAAATAAAGTTTTTTTAAAAAATTTTTTATTAAATAAGACCTTGTGCTTAAAATTAATTACTAAAAAATATTATTATAAAAAAATAAAAACCTATAAAAAAAGTAGCTCAACTCATCAGAGATACTTCAGAAATCGTTTTACTATAGCCAAGTACACACTCCACGAAAGTTATTCGCTAGAAACTTTTGGCACTCAATCTGTTAAGAGTGTAAATTTTTCAACTAATATTTCGATTTTAACACATATTATTTCAGTTCTAACCTTGGAAAAGTCACCAAAACATGTATACACGTACAAATACTTTAATATTACGAATTGAATAATATTACGAAAAAAGACTTCATTTGCTTAAAAAACTAGATGGCTTCCACCGCACCAGCTGTATAGTAAAAATGATTAATATGATTTTAAAATTTATTTATTGTTTTATTTTTTTATATAAAATAAATTTAATCCGTATGGAAATTGAATTTTTATTTGCTACTGTTCTAGTGTCAACTATTTTTTAATATAGATGTGTGTATCTAAATAATATTAAAAAATGTGCTGGACTTTATTTTCAGATTTATAATAAATTTGTATTTATTTTTTTTTGTTTTGTTTTACTGACCACTATGATCTACTGAAATATAGAAAAAAATCTATTTATAAATGTAAAATAAATGACTGCAAATGAAAATAAACTTAACAAAACAATTTAAGAGCTCATATAAATTTATATTCCCCAAGTGATTTGTGTTTTAAAATTCTATTTACTGGAATTAAGTGCTTATTGTATTTGTATTTATAAATTATTAATCCATAAAGAGTAATAAAAATAATTTGAGAGTGTCTCACATTTTAGTGAGCATTCATTGAAAAAATAATGTAAAGGATTTTGTTCTACTGATTAGAAATTTATATGTTGCGGCAGTGAGAGTAAGAAATATACCACACAAATCCAAACCGAAAGCCGAAACACAAAATAACAGTCGTAAAATATAAACGGAGCATAAGTTGAAAAAATCTTATAAAATCGGAATTACTCGTTTGACATATATAAGATAAATCGGTGGTGCCAGCACGAAAAAGGCAACCACTTTACAGCATATGAATAAGAAAGACTCTGTTAACGCCCATCATATTGTTACGGATGCGTCATGCTTAAGTTTTAGAAGAAAATAATTAAGTAATAAAAAAAACAACTGGGTATGCTGTTTACTAACTGCTTGACCTGCTAAGAAAACTTATGCACGCAAGACAAAAACAAATTTCTAGTTACAAACTGCGTAGACTTTTTAAACAACAACAATTAAATATGATGTTTATTAACTGCGTAGTTTTCTAAGAAAACTTATGTATACAAGACAACAACAACTATTTTAAAATAAATTCCAGGACGAACCTTTGTCAGCATAAAAACAAAAATAACACAAATATACAGGCGCGAATACATTAAATGAATAACCTAACAACAACAAAATGTGATAGAAAGGGAGTAGAAGATTCGTAATTTTTCTTGACCTCTAGTGCACAAATATAAAAAGGCAGCATCTGAGTGGATAGTTTGTTGAAAAATAAACCTCGTGAAGTAACGACGCGCATCTTAAGTAAATTGTTCTGTAGTGTCAACTTTGTGTAAATAAAGTAAATAAACTTGCAATTAATTCAAAAACAAGCCAAAAGCTAAATTCAGAATAATATTTATTCTCTTACATAAAAAAGAAATAATCCGTTAAAATATCCAACATAGCCATGGCCACTATGGGTGTGGTAAAATATAACTTAAAGATGATGTAAAAGCTTTCACAAGCTTTGTGTGCACATTATGTCGTATTTCCAGGTATTTCCATGTGAGTGTAGTAGGCAGCGTCTTAGAAATATTCTACAGTTTAAAGTTATGCTATAAGGATAAATTTTAAATAAAATAAAATAATTAAAAAAATTTTACATTTTTAAAGTTATTTTACCACAAGTTAATACTTTTGCAATAATAATACGAATTGAAATCAAAACGAAATTATTTTTTCAATTCCCATGCTGTCGTGTCTGAGCTAATTGTTTAATAGTGGTGCAATTTTTTTTGATAATTTCTATGTAAACTTTAAGTGTTACTTAATAGTAGTTGATTATTTAAAAATGTTTACTTTCTTACAAAAAATTTCATTGATGAATGGATTCCAGTTTAGTTCGACAATACTGACCACTCTTAACTTTAAATAATGGCTCAATCCTTGCATAACTGTGTTGAAAATTTCTGGCTCTATGTATTTTATAATTTTTCTAACTGCTAAAATAATATTAAGACAAAAAAGTATTGACATCTTATTTCATCTTATTTAACATCTTCAAAAACTCGACCTCTTCCCTGTCAACAGAAAACGAAATTGTATAATACTCATCATACTCCAAATACGGCATACATAACAATCTGCAGTAACTATGGGATTCAGCACTACTGCAACAACTACCGTCATTATAATTCATATAATCATTATCATAATCGACATCAATTGTAAAACACTGTTGACTCAACCATATTGTAGAATCTGTATAACGAAAAACTAATCGTGATACACGATTTAAGTGATCAGTATCTTTATTTCTCAATAGTCTCCATAAATCCGTAAATTTTTCTTCCTTCACACGATCTTGCAGTTTCCATGAAACTTTCGATTTTCGTGTCACTGAATAATCAAACGGTACAAGTAGGCGTGTTAAATTTGTTGTAAGTTGTTTTAAAAGTTTTTCGGTTACATTACCATTTATAAAGTTACGATACCTTAAACATATAGCAAAAACAGCACGCACTTCTTTAGTATCTTCGAATTGCATAAGGGATTCTATAAGGAAATCGGAAACTTCATTGACAAATATATGTATATGTTACTCTCATTTCAAATTCAGCATCCATTGGAGGCTGCAGCAATATCTAACCGTTATCATCATCATTGGGGTTTAAGTGATTAATAAATTGTTTGTACAATTGATATAGAAAATAGTAGCCAATGAATACAAAGTGAACTTTATAGCTCCAAAATGCTAGGTAACGTTAATAATGTTTGTGGTTGTTGGTAAGAAGAGGAAAAAATAATTTGTTTGAATTAATTTTTTGTTTAAATAACCTTCTATAGAACTAAGGCATCCACTAAAACAATGGAAAAATTTTATTAAACAAAAACCAAAAAAAGCTATTGTTAAAACTTAGTTTTTTAATCAAAATACAAAATGTAGGAACTGCTTTCAGTTTTTAATTTAAATTAATTTTCGCACATAATGATTTTACTGGTACTGTCTTTTAAATTACCAAACATTGAACATGAATTTACTTATTTCATATATCTTTATTGTTTTTTTAACCGATCTTTTTTTATTTATCTTTAATAAATATCTTTTTTCTTTTCTAAGATCTTTTTTATATATTTTTTTCTTCACGATATTTCGCTTTCCTTTGGAAAGCCTTTTCAGGAAAAAATTTTATATTTTTGAAAACAAAAAATTTTTAACAAATTGAAAAAAATGTTTCAAAACATTTGACAAAAATATATAAAATATTTTTTCATACATACATACAAAAATTTTAAATTTTCAAATATTAAAACATACAACAACAAGGAAACGGAAATAACAAATAAATAACAAATAACAAATTCTCTCTTATGAAATGATTATAACAAATTATGTGTCTTTTTAATTAAGTACCTATAATTCTGAGCTGATCTGTCTGTGTCTGTCTTGAAATTTATTCTCCTTACATTTGGTACATTAACAATTTCTAACATTTCCAACATATAACGTCTCTTGTAGTTTTTTTCTATATTTAATACTGAAGTTTCATCAAACTTTGGATAATGTCCAAGGATGTCTTCTGTGTTGAAATATTCCTATATTTTTGGTCACACCTGTGACCAGCTAATCTCGTTTTAAGTTTATTTTTTGTTGTCCCAATATAAACTTTGTCACAGTTCACCTGGTCATTTCCTCCACATGGTATCCTGTATACTACATCAGACATTTCCATTTTTCCTATTTTATCCTTCATACTGCTAAATAATTTATTTAATGTGTGATGTGTTTTGTGTGCAATTATATATTTATCTGTGTCATATATTTTACACTTTCTTAATCTTTCTGATATTCCAGGAACATAAGTTAATGATTTATAATTTCTTGGCTCTGCCGTAGAATTTCCTAAATTATGCCTACAACTACCATATTGTCTAATTAATCTGTTAGTTAATTCTACTGGAAAATCATTGTCATTAAGTATATCTCTTATTGTATCCCTATTCTTCAAATGAAATTCTCTATCACTTATAGTCAATATTCTGTCTATAATATTTTTCGCTGTGTTTATCATCATTTTCCTTGGATGTTTTGAATGAAAATTAATAATTCTTCCAGAAGATGTTGGTTTCTTATACCAATCAAATACTAACTTATTTTTCTTCCTTATTATCAATATATCTAAATATGGAAGTCTAGATTCTAATTCTCTTTTAATCGTAAATTTAATATCCGGATGGAAACTATTCAATTCTGACAAAATGTCATCCACTGCATCTTCTGAAGTTATGCAAAATAAATCATCCACATATTTTGTGATTATCTTAGGTTTAATATGCATTTTACTAATACATGAATTTAGTAATTCCTCCATCACAATATCAGCTATAATTGGAGATGCTGGAGAGCCCATATATTTTCTTGCTGTCTTCATTGGGCCTAATAAATTTAGAAACAAGTTTTGATTGAAAAAAAAATTAAAAATTTCTTGTTGAATAAAATCCTTAAGTATATTTTTTTTTTCATTTTAGTAGGGCAGTGAGCCTTGTAGATTGGTAAAAACACAATCTTAGCGGATTTTAGTTTCTAATCGATAAGGTCTAATGTAAGAATATTTCTATTAGATTTTTAAGTCGATGAAGCAATAAAAGTAAAATAAAATAATAAAAATGAGGCAGATGTTGTTGTTTGTTGAGATTAAAGAATAAATTCTTCTTTAAAAACAAAAACGAAATAATGTAGAATGTACTAATTGGAAAAAGGAACAAAAATACATTGAGACCAATGACTTTACTAGCCTAACCTCCAATTTAATAAATTAGTTAAATGCTTGTTAATTATGTTCATTAAAAACGCGACAATTTTGAATACTTACGTAACGCTTAAGAGAAAGTGTTGTTTATATATACGAATACACACAAAATAAACATTATCGTAACTTTGCTGTCTTTAATGAAAGATGACAATCTGAATTAATTAAACTTGCCTGGAAAGTGGTGCTTATATATAGTTGTTGTAAGCGGTTCTGCATTTGCCAAAATATTCTCTTGTAACATCTTCTCATTTTGTTGTTGTCATTTTCATTCAGTGTAGACGGCTGCTTGGCTGTGTATTTTGTTTTTGTTCTGTGTTAGTTGTTTTTGTTTTCTGTTGTTTAACTTATTTCGTGGAATTTCTTAAAAGGTTGTTATTTTTTTATTGTGTGTATAAGATTTCCTAGAAAACTACACAGTTTTTAAATCATACTGATTTCTTTCAAATGTTAAACAAATCATGGTAACAAATATGTTAGCAAATCAACATAAATTTTTGCAAAATTAAAATTGCTGTAAGTAAATGAGTAACTGCCAGTTGTCAAATTGCATATCGAAAAAAAATTGTCAACTTAAAAATAGAAACGTCTACAAAAAATAATCTTTAGTGCGCAATACGTAAGTC
The DNA here is from genome assembly GCA_030448955.1 of Trichopoda pennipes. Classification (NCBI taxonomy): domain Eukaryota; kingdom Metazoa; phylum Arthropoda; class Insecta; order Diptera; family Tachinidae; genus Trichopoda; species Trichopoda pennipes. The sequence goes on along the minus strand of JASKUP010000182.1, from coordinate 165,255 downwards.
GAACTGAAACATGATTTTCACAATTATTTTGCCCAATTAGTGTTGCCAATTTAAAGATGTTTTTATAGAGGTATAGCTATATAAAAACACTCGTTATATTTCAAAATATATCTACTCCAAATTCATTTTTTTATACATAGGCCATTTGCTTGATTTATTCGTTTGGGTTGTTATTTGCTATTTTCTATTTTATTTATATTTTTCTTTAGTTGTATGTTTATTTGAATTGAGACATGATTTTCTTTAATATTTTATTTATATAGATTTCTTCTTTTACTATAAATAATAGTCAATTTAATTACGAAAGCACTATTACGTAAGTATCTATGCAAATCAAAAGTTTTTTGTGCCTACGAAGTTCGTTCTTATTGTAATGTAGTGAGCACCCTTGAGATTAACACTCTCACTGGTTCAAACATCGAATACAATTGATTAGGTTTAAGTAAGTTTGTAAGATGTTTTAATGAGATAGTCATGTTTATATTTAAAGAAATCAAGCACAATTACTGAGATTAATTTAAAGTGATTCCAAATCATGAAATTGTTAAAAGTTTTTGTTCATTGCCTAATTTCCAAATATGAGACGTGAACGTAAAAATTTTATAAATTTCGGTATATTGTTGAGTTTACTGCTTTAATAAACACTTCGGTGTATTTCTTAGAAATTAAGTCATTTATAAAAAGACACCATAGGTCATTTCGTTTACTTTTTTACTGATAATTAAATCCTCTCTTAAAGTTAAAACAAAGCATCTTCATAACAATGTTTAACCAATAGCCCTTAAAAGACCCAGATTGCAAAGTAGATCTGGAGCTTTGAATTACATGTAATGTTTATTGGATATTCTCAATTACACACTTAAAATAATTGTAATTGAAAGCAGTGTTTGGAGTGATTTAAAAAAAATGGTATATGAAAAAAAAAAATTCAAAATTAGTATTTGTGAAAAGCTTAGGAATAACTACAAATCCTTGAATGTAATTGTATTTGAAAAATACGTCTCCCAGGCGTGGTAAAAAGCATATTGAAATTATTTAAAATTAAATCATCAAATATATTTTAAATCATCATTTTTATCAAACATATTTAATATCACTTATTTAAGGTAATCTTGTTAATTATGCTAGATTGAATAATTTATGATATTCTCTAATTTAAATTGCAAAAAAGTACTTGCACTATAAATATATTACAACTTAATTAAGTACCAAGAGAAAATTAATTTTCATCATTTTAAGTAATAATTAATATAATGCAAAAATTATTGCCTATTTTTCATACAATTAATATAAGATTTATTTGATTATATTTTTATTAAATTAATTTTGTAAATTTGTAAAGGATTTGCTTTGGCGGGTTTATAATATAAATATTTAAAACATTTTTAATTATTCAAAATTTTTGTTAATAACCTGTTTATTATAATATCACACTTAAAATAAATTAATTAAGTTTTGCGAAATTTAAATATTCAAATGAATATAATAAAGATACCAAAGTACGATTAATTAATTATTAATTATTAGTAAATCTCAAACAGAATAAAACTGAAAAACATTTTTCGATCGCTTAATTTTCTTTCAGGTAGATTTCAAAATAGTTTCAATAATTTTCTAGCGATAAAATTGAAATTGATACAGATGAATGAAAAGGTACGAGTACACATAAATTAGCATATAAGCAGAAATTATATTAGCTTCTAAAAGGTTTTTAAATATTTTAATTATTTTTTTGAAGTTGTTAAAGATCTAACTCCTTGGGCATATACAGATCTGTCCTACCGCCAAACTATTAACTTTCTTTAGCGCTTCAAATAGCATTGAAAATTAAACAAAAGTAATAAAAAGTTTTAGCCAAATTATATAGTCATGCAACTTCCTTCAAAAAATTTTCGTTTACCTCATGTCACGAAATAGTTTGACATCATAACTGAATCAATATAAAAAAACTGGCAGAAAAATGTTTTTTACACCCACACCAGGTCACGAACTTTTACCATATCAATAGGAATTGAATAAAATTATATAATATTTAAAGTTTTACGTTTTTTATGCGGCAAAATAAATCCAAAATAAAGAGAAAGACCAAAACTCATTTTTTAACAAGGTTAAAAAAACAATTTTACCAAAGTTTTCTAGTTTCACATCATCGTATAGAAATAAATTGCATGTTTCCTTTACAAGTTTTAAATTATTTCGTTAAGTTTTCGTTGTTAACGGATGAATAAAAGTTAGTTTTTTAGTATTTTTAAAAGGCTCGCAGTGGTTACAAATATTAAATTATATTTCGATTAAGTTAAAGGCGCTGCTAACTTAAATAATAAATCTATTCAAGAAATATTGTAAAGAGCTTTTGAACAAAAAGTTTGTTTTCTAAACCAAAATAAAACAAAAAAATAAGATTAAGATGATTAAAATTAATAAATATCTTTTTTCTTTTTTAAGATCTTTTTTTATATATTTTTTCTTTTCAATATTTCGCTTTCCTTTGGAAAGCTTCTTCAGGAAAAAATTTTATATTTTTGAAATATTGAAAAGAAAAAATATATAAAAAAAGATCTTAAAAAAGAAAAAAGATATTTATTAAAGATAAAAAAGATCGTTTAAAGGAACTATAATAATTATCAGATGATTAAAATTTTTATTGTATTACGGAAAGAAAAATTTGGCAATTATGAGTGAAAAATGATATGTGGCAAATGTGCACCACGACCACGCTGACAGATGTCGCTTCTTTCATCAACGTTTTTAATAACTTTTTGACAAAATGGCGGTCCTATTTCATAATCACATCACAGATTTTGCGTTTTAATAGGAAAAAATTGAACTATTAGTATCTCGCCATAACGTGATCCATTGACCGTTACCGCATCTCCAGCCTTATCTTCGAAAAGAACGGCCCAAAGCGCACGCCTTACAAAAACACGTCTAGCATGCAAAGACTTCTCTTTAATCGCTCTAGGATTTTCAGAAGCTCAAATTCGGCAATCGTGTTGACATAGCCTGATGAGTAAAAATGGGCTTTGTCTAAAAAATGAAATTTTTAGAAAAACCATCCGATTGTTCCTGAATGAACTGAGCGAATCTACGGCAATGTGAATGGTCGGTTGGCTTTAATTTCTGCACCAGTTGAACCTTGTAAGGCTTCAAAGTTAAATCCTTATGCAAAATTCGCTAAGTAGTGGTTTTGGATAACCTGAGTTGTTAAGAGCGTGGTGGAATTGACAAATTTGTATCTGTTTCAACCCTGTGGCTCAGGGCTACAATGCTTTCAGTTGAACTACCCGGTCGAACACGCTTTGGTATTTGCACATTTTATATCGAGCCTGTCGACTAAAATTTAACGATGAAATTATAAATTACGGTCTCAGAAGAACGATTATGTTGTCCGAAGATATCAAAATTTTACGAAATGTAATTTTAAATGTAACTGCAACATTTTCATAGTGGATTTTAATTATTTTAATGCGATTTTCGTACGAAATTTAATTCATTTAGATGCCAATGCATCTACTACGAATATGTAAAAAAACTGTGCCAGAACTGAAAGACAAACTTCGTGTTTAAAACCCGTATACATAAACAAAGGGATAGTTTTGATATACATTTTATTTTCAAACTAAAAACGATTTAATATTTACTGCTTTAACTATGTTTATTTAATAATATTTGGTAAACAAACTTCATTTTATTTAGGCATCCTATAACAAAAACTATTGAAAAAGTATGAGTATAATAAAGAATTTTCAACTTTGGCTAAATAGTTTGTGAGTTAACTCAAGTACATTATCATGGTCACCAGTCTTTTCATATTTATTTAAGTGGTTTGTCCAAAATAACATATTAACGCATAATTAAAAATAAAATATGAAATTTGTACCATTATTACACTTACATTTATTGTAATTATCTTTTATTAAACTGCTATAATAATTATGATGCATTCGCATCGAAAGCGCTTGCCTTTGACTTCAAACCAGCCAGATAGGACAGGAAATAGCAATAGTATTTCATTTACTGGCGGAGGAAAAATAAACAACAATCAAATTGTTCACATTTGACAGGCTTTTAACTATATTTTGATTAGCTTCAAATCATCACATCGGGCTACCGACTAGCTACAACTCTAAGATGACATTTTTGAATGAGAACCACAAAAATTAAGCTAAAATAACCACAAAAATTAAGCTTACTGACACTGTCTGAACGTCAAAATATTCACCAACTAGAATATTTTTATTCAAAAACTACATTTTAATACGAAACATTTTCACTTTACTTCTGTAAGTTGAACGTATAACCTGTGATTTATTTGTAGCACTTAGCTCAAATCTTTCAACAGGAGATATTTTGCCGTTTATAGGTGTTGAAAGCTAGCAACAATAAAATCTGAATTTTTTATAATGAAATACATTGAGCTCTAATTATTACAATCAATAATAATACTTTTTTTTAACAGTCGCCTCTTAAGACAAAAATAGTTCAATGTATTTAAAAAGTAAGTAAAGAACGCCGCGGATGGTAAACATAATTAACGCAAAAGGAATTATAAACATAATTGCATATGTGTAAATCAAATATTCACTTTATAAATAAGGTGTGATAAGGCTTCGAAAAACTTGAAGGAAATATATATTTGTGTTGTTAAACAAAACCTGCTTCTAAAAAATACGAAATTACTAGTATATGAAGTCAGTTCGCTAAGTAAATGATGCTTAAATTGCGCATCATTTACGAAGAAAACTGGTAACAGTTGGAGCGAACAGAATATGCAAAATTACAATCTACTATTTTTCATGATTTTAATAATAAATTATTTACTGGTCTTTAATTATTTTACTTATATTTTACTGGAGAGTATTTTAATATTTTTCATCATCATTTATTCTATTAATGTGCTTAAAAATTGGACCGATGGTGTAGGCTACTGCATGGCAGCCATTTGAATGAAATTATTTTCCATTATTAACCGGAAGAATTGTACTTTCAAATAAAAAAAGAAATTTGGGAAAATATTCAGTAGTTTTGTTTATAGCATTTAAAACAAAAAAAGTTATTTGGCGGACTCTTTATATGATTTTATTAATGGATATTTATAATTTTTTGCATTAGCAAACTGTACGTACTTCTGTGCAGAGCATGACCATATAGAGACATTTTTTTAAAACTCATAAATTTAAAGATATTGTCCTTTTTTTGCACTATTGCAAAATATAAAAAACTAAAATAACTCAATTATATATTAACAGATTTTTTTCTATAATAAAATTGTCAGTATTAATAAATTTCTTCACCTAACATAGGTGCCCCTATAGGCTAGTAAGTAGTGTACTAGCTTGTAAATATGGGGGTTGTGGGTTCGATTCCCAACGAAGCCCTTGGTTTTTTTCACTACAAAAATAAAAATTGACTGTCGGTGGGGCTGCTCAGCGATGAAGGCATAGTCACTGGTCGCTGTGCTGTCTGTATACGGCAGTTAATTTCCGACTAACCTTCTACTTTCACCACCTGTTTCATCTATTCTCTATCCCTTTCCTAAAGAATGTAGCACGGTACTTGACTAAATAGGCATTGTTGTCTGAAGTGCTACTTCTCTAAACAAAAAAAAAAAAAAAATAACAAATTTTCCACATAGAAATGGTTTATTATAGTCATCCTGATTTTTATAGGATGGGCTGTAGATTATAGTAAGTTAGAATGTTGTAGTATTAAGTAATAAAGAAGTTTAATGATTACTCTATACCATCCAATAGTAACATGTGTTGTCATGTTGTGTCAAATGCAATTGATCTAAGCACTGAACTTACACAATTGGAGTGACACTCTTTAGAATGTTATATTAATTTTTATTCTATAAAGTACTTTGATTCGTTACATAAGAAACTTATGCCATTGAGAAGAAATAAATATATGTTAGTAATAAATTAAAATTAGGTTAAAATGTAAATTATACATAAAAAGACTTCAAACCGAAAATAAAGGAAAATTAATTAATTTAACTTAATTCCACAACATCAGTCTGGTTTTATTAATTTAAGCCTGAAAATTATTTTGGTAGTTCTTTTGAATATCTATTTACAAGCCGAAACCTTTCAGCTCCATAAAAGAAATTAAGCGCTGTAGGGAAATTTCCGAGCATTCATCCTATCATTACAATATATGACCTATTAAGATTTCAAATTTCATTAAAAGCGGTTTTGCTGGGACTTTGATAAAAGCGATGCAAAAAATTACCCACTTCTAGTGTTTTACATATAATACAGTCTATATGCTTTAGTATTGTTGTAAATTATGTAACAACAAATTTTTATAGCGTTATTGAAAGGGAAGGAATAATTACAAACATGTTTTTAAGAAGTTTGCTAATTAAAACATTTAAAAAAAAATCAAGCTGCAAAACTTTTGCTAATTCTTAATTACAAAGAGGAAATTAAAAAGAAGCAACATTTTGCATAAAATATCTACTCAGTAAACAGATAAAATATGTTTTCTAAATATGATATGACAGATAGAGAAACCCATATAGAATTCTCAATGGTAATTAAGAAGAGAATCTTCCAACATTCAAACACTATGTGATAGGCTTTAAACAATTTTTATTACTTTCCATTGTCATAGAACAATTAAAATGAATCCTGAAGTAATACGCAACCAATTAGCATACTGTAATTGTTATAATGTCTATTTAAATCATAGTTACATACAATTCAGTACAAGAAAATGAAATGGGGTTCTAAATGAAACCCATTGACTGCATTGCTCATTATGAGCAATGACCTTTATGTATTAATTTTGAAACAGTTGTATAAAAAGACTGCCTCGTAATATATTAATGGGATTTTAAAAAAATATATCGGTCACAACGACTTATGACTGCTGATCCTAAATGATATCGTTGCAACACAAATATATTTTTATAAGCGTTACATAATATTATATTATATTACATTATATTTTATTTTATTACATTATTCTTTCTTTAAAACCCATTCTTGATACAAACTAATAGGTATTTTCAGTGCTTTAAGAAAACGAAAGTTACGACGCTACCGATTATATAATTCGCAATTAAGCATTTAAAGGATTACACAGAAAATGTAGGCCTTGAGTTTTACAAGGAATCTAAATTATTGTACAAAAAATAATTATATGCTAATTTTATTAATGAAAATCGTACCAGCCTTAATAATCTAGTGTGCTCTTTTTTGTGAAATTTTTTATTTCTTTCTATCCTTAACGGCGCAAAAATTGCATATCATTTACTTTTCATTCATATATTAAGAACTAAAGCAAATCCTTTGAAGTTTCTTCATTAACAGTTTTGCATATTAACGTTACAACGTTTTTGTCAGCAATTTTTCTTTTTAATATTGAAAAAAATCTTTAGAAATACTAAATAACTGTTTTTTAATCACACAAAATCCCTTTTGTGACATATCAAACTCTGTGATTTTACCACATGTATAAAACATTAAATCTGTTGAACCTTTAGCTTTGTGTTGCGATGAAGTAGCGCATTCATGTGAGTACGTTTCTAAGTACATAAAAAGTAGAGGTGTAATTTAGTTGGAGTTCTATTACTCTTTATAACTTTTAAGAAGATTTGTTGTACAAATCGACTATGTGTGTATAAATCGATTACTTGTTATACCAACTTTATATATGAAGATTGCAAGAGTGGGTAAAAACCTGTCCTGCAAAATAGCATTTAATTTTTCCTGATTGTTAGACGTGCAATATTAACTTGTCTTTAGTATTTCTGTTAAGGGATTAACATTTCAAATTTTAATCTTTGACAGTATAAATGATGCAAGTCTATGCTTTAAATGTATACAATAGAAGCAAAATAAAATAATAAATAATCCCTGTCGTATAATGCGGTTTGACACTTAATATGTTAGAAAGGCAATCTAAAGATCATAAAGGCATTGAACATGGGTTAAATCGAACTTTTAAAAAAGAATTTTCTATGAGTTTCATCTTTCATTGTTCGATTACTGGTTGGTTAATTGGTACAGAGCTAGAAAATAAAAATGGATGCAAACAGAAATAAAGGAAAAGCCGGATGGCACGCTAATATATACTTAAGAATGTTGAATTTTCTGTAGAAAATTTAGATAAAAACCATTGGTTAACTAAGTAAATTCTAGCTAATATATATAGCTCGTTCGAATCTTCATTTTTCCAAAACAAAAAAATCTATCACAAGTAACATAATTTAACAAAAAATATATAAAAAACAAAAGTCTCAAATATTCCAAATAAATACGCGCAAAAGCAAGCACATCCTCTATGTTACCTTTATTACAGGAAAAAATTGTTATGCTTTTTTGGTATCGATGATTTAATACAATTTATCTTATATTGAATATAAATGAAAAGTACAAATGTAAAATATTGTAAATATAAAAACGCAATAACTAACATGTCTCAAAACTGCTTGTTACTTTATTATTTATAGACTCACTCATTCCAATTCATCATTATCCTTATAATAATAAAATATAATATACTAATTATATTGTATAATATAATATAATATAATATAATCTATATATATAAAAAAAAAGTGTACATTTTATTGTCGTTCCATAACTCAAGAACGGCTGGGCCGATTAGGCTTAAGCCGGGAAATTGGAAAAATCGAAAATTAATTTTTACCTCGGAATGTTGTGCGCAATTGTTTCGTTGTAGTTTTTGGAATTGCAAAATAGAAAACTCTTAGTGGAAAACTCGGAAAATTCCTGAAAAACGTGATTTGGCAGAATTGCATTGAAATTACGGTTTTACCACAAATCAAATCACCAACATTTATGGCATATTTCAATCTGGGAACATTTAACTTCTATTACAAGTCGAACTATAACATAACATAGCACTTTTAAGGTATTCTCTACACGAAAGATTAATTAAAATTAAGTAAATCCAATTTTTTCGTTATTACTATTGCAAAACAACGTTTGCCGGGTCAGCTAGTATAATATAATATTGTTACGTTTATACCTTTTATAAACGTTTTTGTTGTGAGTTCTTTATTGCAAAATGATTAACACCAGTTTTTAGAGTTTTTAAATAATTACAATTTTATTTACTTTTAACTACACAAAGTTGACAGAACAATTTACTTAAAATGCACGTCTTCAATGTAGAGGTTTAATTTACTGATTGATTGTCCACTCAGACGCTTCCCCTATTTATACTTGTCCAATTAGAGTCTAGAAGATGTTAGAATTTTCTACTCTCTTTGTGTGTATTTTGTTGTTGTAGGTTGTTTATTAATTTTATATGCGCCTGCTTGCCTGTGTGTATAGTTGTTTTTGTTTTTATGCTGATAAGGTTTCTGCTTGGGATTTATTTCAATACATTTGTTGTTGCTTTTGTAAAAAAAGGGTTTCTTAGAAAACTACGCCGATGATAAACAACTGTATATTTATTGTTGTAAAATTAGTTTTTGTCTTGCGCGTTTAAAATGATAAGCAGCATGCCAGGCAGTTAGTAAGCGGCATATCAAATTGTAGTTGTGTGTGTGTGTGTCTATAAACTTCTACGCAGTTTGTAACCAGTAGTTTTCCGTATTGCTTAATTGTTTTATTTTAAACTTAAGCAAGACATATTCGTAACACTGCCGCCCGCTTAAGCCTTTTCGTCCCGAATAGGCTCAATATTCCCTCGGCCATACTTGGCCAGTCGCTCCAGGTGGACCACCTTCATCTTAGGCCTCAGACTTTGATATTTCTGTATCCGACAAGCCACGTCGTTCAATTTCTTGATCACCTTGTATGGTCCTTCCCAGTGGGTTTGCAGCTTGGGAGACAGTCCTTTTTTCCGTTGTGGGTTATATGGTAGAACCAGTTGTCCTTCTGTAAATCCTTCCGTATTTGCTGCTCGATCATATCTGGCTTTCATTTTCTCGCTGGACATTTTGATGCGATTGCGGACAAACTCCTGCCGTGTGCAGGAATCGGTTTAACGCCAAATTCTAAGTTGGCTGGTAGTTTTAGCTCCCTCCCAAATACGACTTTTGCTGGACTACATGATGTTGAATCGTGGATAGCTGATCGGTATGCCAGAAGAAACTTTGGTACATGCTCGTCCCAATCCTTTTGATGTATACTGACTACTTTTCTGAGATATTCTTCTAGGGTGCGGTTGAATCTTTCTACCATGCCATCTGACTGCAGATGCAGTGGTGTCGTTCTCGTCTTTTTGATACCATAAATATCGCACATTTCCTTGAATATGGCCGACTCAAAATTTCGTCCCTGATCGGAGTGAAGTTCTTTTGGAACACCGTATCGACATACCCAATTGTACACAAATTCATCAACAACCGTTTTGGACTCTTGATTCGGAATGGGATACGCTTCGGGCCACTTGCTGAAATAATCCATTACTACTAGCAGATACCGATTTCCAGCATTACTGACAGGTAATGGACCTGCGATATCCGTTGCTATCCGCTCAAAAGGGGCGCCTGCGTTGTACTGTTGTAGCTTGCCACGAATTAGCTATCCATTCGGCTACAGATTGTGGGCAGCCTACCCAGTAAAATCGCTGTTTTATCTTTTCTAGCGTTTTTGTTACACCCAGATGGCCACCGCTGGGACCATTATGAAACTGCTGCATTACATCTTTTATCCGGGAACTTGGCACGACGATTAAATCCGCTGTGGTTTTTCCATCTGCACTTTCCTAATTTCGATATAAGCAACCATTTACCAGGGCTTTCTGCCGATATTTCGTTATGGTCCGGTCTTACGTTCTCTAGCTTGGCCGATATAATTTTTGACAAAATGGGATCCTCCTTTTGGGCCTCAGACCAATCTTCTCCTGTGCCAATTTAGATTCGCCTCAAATCAATGATGGACTCCTTTTTCTCGACTTTTGTACAGTGCCTGCATTCTATGTTACATGGGCGTCTTGAAAGGGCATCTGCATTATTGTGTTTTCCGCCTTTCCTGTGCACAATGCTGAAGTCATAGCTCTGCAGACGTTCAATCCAGCGTGCAAGCTGTCCTTCGGGGTTTTTAAACTGCAGCAACCACCGTAATGCGGAGTGATCTGTTCTTATGGTAAAGTGTTGGCCGTATAAGTATTTGTGGTAATGTTTAACACACTCTAGTACGGCTAAAAGCTCCCGTCGTGTTACGCAATAATTTTTTTTCGGGCTTGGACAATACTCTGCTATAGTAACCAATAACTTTTTCCGTCCCATTAATCGCCTGAGAAAGCACTCCTCCTATTCCGTAGCCGCTTGCGTCTGTATCCAATATAAATTCGTGTCCAGCTATCGGATAGGCAAGGACTGGTGCTGTACACAAAAGCTCCTTTAGCCTTTGGAACGCCTCTTCAGCTGCCCCACTCCATTGGTATGGTTGCGATTTTCTGGTCAACTCATGCAAGCTGGCAGCCACTTGAGCAAAGTTCGGCACAAATCGCCTGTAGTATGTGCAAAGCCCCAGGAAACTACGTAGCTCATGAAGATTTTGGGGACGAGGCCAATTCTTTACTGCCAATATTTTATCCTCGTCAGTTGATACGCTTTCTCCTGTTACACGATGCCCCAAGTATTTGACCTCCTTTTGAAACAGCGCACATTTCTTAACACTTAATTTAAGTCCTGCAGCCGCTATACGCTTGAAAACTTCATCCAGGTTTTTGAGGTGTTCATCAAAGGTCTTTCCCATCACGATTATATCATCCAGATACACTAAATAGGTCTTCCAGTTAAGCCCCTTGAGCACACGTTCCATTAAGCGCTCAAAAGTAGCTGGAGCATTGCAGAGCCCGAACGGCATCACTTTAAACTGCCACAATCCATTGCTCGCGCTGAAGGCAGTTTTCTCCTTGTCTTTATCGGCTATTTTAACTTGCCAGTAACCACTCTGCAAGTCTAAGGTAGAGAACCATTTCGTTTCGGACAACGTGTCTAAGGTGTCGTCGATTCTTGGTAGCGGATAACTGTCTTTCTTAGTAACATCATTAAGTTTTCTATAGTAGACGCAAAATCTAGTGCTGCCATCTTTCTTCTTAACTAGCACTATCGGCGAGCTCCATGGACTTGAAGATGGCTCAATCACTCCGTTCCGCTCCATTTCGTTAATCAGTTCTTTGACCTCGTTCAGTTGTGCAATGGGGAACACTCCTGGGTGCTTGTTTTATGGGCCTCGCTTTGCCGGTATTTATTTCATGTTTCACCACTGCTGTTCTACCTTGGCTTTTGTTATTTAGGGCAAAGACGGCGGTATGTTTTCTTAGCAACTGCTTCGCTTTATTTCTGTCGGGTGCTTTTAGTTCTGCTACCCATTTATTCACCTGCTCTGTTAGCAAATCCCGCTCTTTGGCTGTCATTTTGGAGCATTCTGGATATGTCGCACAATTAATTACGGCTCCTGCCGGCTCACATCGACCAATTTCAGCATTTTCGCCAATTGTCTTCTCGCTGCTGGACAGATTTAGTAGTCTCACAGGAACTTTCCCATTGTTGTAGCTTTTTACGAGAGCTTTAGCTGTTATCACATTATTCCTTACGTCTTCTGGTTCTACCACCCACAACCTGTCGTCCACACAATCTGCCTCCACACGTGCCCAGACTATAGTTTCCGCCAGAGGTGGTAGTTTTCGGCGTTCGATATCAAATAGTTTCCTTACTGCGTCCCTGCTCTCATATCCAACATTTAAGGGGATCTCCACGTTGCGCCAGATCATTATCTGCTGCCCCATGTCCAGATTAATACCGTGAGCTATCATGAAGTCTGCACCGACAATAACTTCATCCACTATATCAGCGACAACAAACACGTGATCTGCGCTGATGTTTCCGATAGTCAAACGTACCCTGGCTCTTCCATAGACGATGGCTGAATCCCCAGTTGCCGTGCGCAGTTGCACATTCTTTAACGGTTCCACTGCCCCTTTAACTAAATCGGGCCTTATTACGGACTGAGATGCTCCTGTGTCTATGGTGAGGCCTTGCTTCTTTCCATTGATCAATCCGCAGACAGTAAGGTTATTATTTTTCTGTTGCATGATGGAAATGTAGATTGCGGGGCCATCGGTTGTGGGAGCTAGCTCTTGCCCCTCAGTGCTAGCTCGTTTTAGTTTAACGGTGACTCGTGCAGTTTGGTGTTGTTTGCCCGTTTGTTTTCCCTTGGAGGTGAAGCAGATCTTGACCTTTTCTTAACAGATCTGCAGTTGCGCTGAAAATGTCCGACCTTACCGCAGTTAAAGCATTTTGCACGCGACTTACTTCTTTCTTCAAGTATTTGCTCAATCATGTCTTTCATCTCGCTCCTCTTGTCTCCGTAACTTTCCGTATCAGCCTCAAGACGTCGTACCTTGTAGACTTGTGGCTTCGAGATAACTTTGGCGGTCTCCTGGGCCAGCGCTACGAGATTGTTTCGGTGAAGGATGCTTTTTGCGCTGCACAAACTGCATATTTAATATCTGGATCTCTTATGCCATTATGTATTGCTTAATTGTTTTATTTTAAACTTAAGCAAGACATATTCGTAACTATATTTATACATAAATCTGAACTGAGACTATTTTATCCTGTTTGTTCTTTGAGGTACTTGAACCTGAAGAACATAAATCAGTTAATAACCAACCTTAAAATGCTTTAGAGAAAATGATTAATATTTTATTTATTTTCCATTTTTATATACTAAATTGTTTTACAATAAATTGATTTAAGTTGCTGAATTTACATATATAAAAATAAAAATGAAGCCCAAAATAGGTTGGTTGCCAGTGTTTGACGAGATGCGCCTTCGGATTTCCACCAAACCTTCACAGTGCCTGCGTAATGGTCATTCGCTGGTTTGTACCTTTGTTTCATGCGTTTACACACAACACTGCCTCCACAGTGCATCTTTGAAACAAGACAAATTTTTACAAAAAATCAAAATTCTTTTTCCATTGCATACTTCGACTCCATGTTTTGTATCAAATGAAATGTGTGTTTTCGTTTGTACGTTGCTGTGTGTGTGCTTGCAGAGAATGGGACGGCAATACAAATTCATAGCAAGTGTATGTGCAAAAAATAGAGAATTTTGTTTTCCATATTCCGTTGCATTTTGTGTGTGTGTGTAATTTGCGTGTTCAATTGCAAAGTGATCCATTAGTCGAACGTTTTTCAAAGCAATTGTTAGATTTTGGGAATGGCGCAATTCCAATGAATTCCACAGATAATTTTTGCCACTTTGCACAATCAAAACAAGAATTGGTCACAAACGTATTTCCCGGTATTACACAAAATTTGAGAAACCATGATTGGCTGGGGGAAAGAGCTATTTTAGCTGCGAAAAATGCAGATGTTTTGGATATCAATGTGGCAATTTTTTGAATGATATTCCCGGGGAAATTTTCACCTACAAATCGGTCGACTCTGTTTCCAATCAAGACGATGTTAACAAATTGAAGCTTAATGCGGAAAAAACTAAAATATTGCGATTTAGACCGAATCATATTCATAATGAAGTTTTCAGCATTTGGGTAGATGGAAATGAAGTAAACGAATGTTATTCAACGAAATAGCTTGGTGTGCATTTACAGAATAATCCCCATGGGCCTTACATATTCGGAAACTAAAATCCAAAGTATTATCGGCAGTTGGTCTATTATATTAGTTTAAAAATAAATTTAATACGAAAACAAAATTGGTTATATATCAAGCTTTAATACACAGTCATTTGAACTATATGCCATTAATATATGGTCATAAAAGAACTAATGAATTGAAATCCCTACAAAGAGTACAAAACAGAGGATTGAAAACTGTTTTTTAATTTGCCCTTGATGCACCCAACAATAGCTCTTTATAGGAACATAGCTCTAACCATTCTTCCTGTGCACGGATTACACAAGCTGCAACTTTTACTTTATGTATTTAAATCAATGAACAACATTGGGCATCATACAATTACTTTTTCAAGAAATCAAACAGAGTTCAACACAAGAAATAATATGAATCTAAGAATAGTACGATGTCGATTGGAAACCACAAAACAGAGAATAGAACACATTGGTAGTTCAGAGTTTAACAAACTTCCTCAGAATATTAGAAATATTGCTCGAATCTTCGTTTTTAAAAAAAATGTGAAAGAGCATCTTTTACAAAATTTGGAAATGCTTCTGTAGTGATTATAAAAATTATTATTTGTTCTCAATTTAAAAATTTGTTATTATTTTTTTTCTATTACAAAATTTGTTATTTTTTTTTTATTTTTGCTCATTATTAAAAATATTAATTTTTTATTATTTTATTAATTTTTTTGTTTATTCTTTTTTTGTTTAACTTAATTATTTATTCTTCTGGTAAATACACCTAATGCTACATGTAATAAATTTTTGCCAACACGCATCAACAATGTCTTTAAGACGCAGAGGCATTATATATTGTAAAATAATTATCAAATGAATAAAGAATTGATTACAAAACAAAAAAAAAAGTAGCTAAAGAAGTAATGAAAAATGTGATTGAAACAAAAATGTTAAAAGGAAAATATAAGGACGAAGACGTGTTGATACTACGCCGTTTGCCGTTTGCCGTTTGCCGTTTGATTTTAAACGGCTTCAGTTCGCCATACGTGTTGCTTTTGCAATGATCCCTGTTTTTCTCACAGTCAGTTATATGTGTCATGTTCACGTGTTAAAAAACCAACTGCTTTGTTTGTCTATACCGCGAACTAAAATCGATCGAATAATGTCGTATAAGTAAAAATATTGCAAAGAATAAGATGTATTATATAAGCACACAAAAATATTGAATTGTGAAAAAGATAAAATTATTGAAAAAAACATAAAAACGAAAAAAAGGAAATTGTGTTCTTTCTGATTAATTTTCTTGAATGATTGAATTTTTTGGCGCGCACAAAAAAGAACGCTTCAGATTAAAAGCAAACCACAAATGACTTGCAAAGCAGTCTCGGGCACGCCAGTATAATATAATATAATATACTGAAAAAGTATTTAAAAATAGGTCCACAAATTAACTAATTTGTTTTAATAATTTAATTATTTTTGTATACAAATATTTAAATATAAAAATCTTTTTGTTAGAATTAAAGTGATAAGTTTAACAAATTTCATTTTAAGTTATTTAACACACAATTTTCCTGCCAAAAGTTTGTTTGTCGAATTTTTCTAAAATTATACTGAATTATAAATGAAAATAAATAAATGAATTTTTATTTTAAATTAACATAAGCAAATGTAAGTTAAATTAATTTTAATTAAAATTTTACTTAAGCGCTTCAATAAATGTTTGAAATAAAAAAACTTAAGCAATTACTTTAATTTGAATAAATTTAAGAAGTAGCGAAAAAGGAAATTTATATTTAATTACTTAATATAACTATCTATGTATATATAAAACTTAAGTCGTATTGAAAACCAAATGCAATTACATATTTTATGCAAATTAAGCACTTAAAGAGTTGATGATATGTGCGTAGATATTACCAATGCTGTGGCTAGCGTAAATCTTAATTAAAATAAATATATCAGCACAATAACAGGCTTACAATCATTTGCATACTCAATTATTTTTCTTGTATTATATTCGCATACATATAAAGTGTCTTTAGAAGGCAGTTTGAACCTGCCTGGTAAACAAATGTTATCTATGTAAATTGATTTACTAATTACATTATCATTATTGAAGTATAATATAACAAGACTCAGGTGATTTTTTCAATTAAATTTTTAATTTAATAATAACTGTGAAGCGTATTGTATCATTTGAGTGTTCAATTTCTTTTAACTGTAATAAAGAGAGATATATCATATTGTAGTTTAATTTTCTACTAGCGCAGCTTGAGTTTGACAACAAATGATTGAAATTTTTCTTATTACACTTTTATTGCAATACAATTTTCAAATGTCTTGTAACCTGGTGACACCGCATGATAATGAAACTCTATAGTAAACCTATTGTGAAGCTGTAGTTCTTAACGGGTTATCATTGCTTAATTTCGGGAATCTCCCGAATGTATAAACTGATATAAAGTAAAAATTGTTTTTAATTTGGGAATACATTTTTTATAACTTAACGAATAGTATTCATACTTTAAAGGAAAAAATTGCACTAGGTTCATTTAGAGATAAAAAAATATCTATCATCTAGTTTAAAATATATGTATGTCTGCAACAACTTTAAATATTTATCCATTAGCTATTGTGTTACTAACATGCAAGATAATGCAATAAACATTTTACTATCAAACCTTTCTTCTAATTCCTTCAAGAACTATTTAAAATGAGCTGCATGAGGTACAAAATAAACCGCCTTGCAGTTACAGACTAGAAAAAAAATTAATAAAGAAGGGATATAAAATGTGATATGTTGAAGTTCTTATTTGAAATCAAAACGGATATTGTATTTTATTTTGAATTATTTGACCTATATAAATTATAATTAAATGTTCAAGCTTTTCTACACTATTAAGTTTTACTTTTAATATTTTGTTAACTATTAAGCAGCTTTATCAGAAGAGTGAAAGAAATATATTTTAAATAAGGAATTAGTTCTTACGATAGGAGTACACAACTATACATATTAATAAAAAACGATATTCAAATAAGTAATGCTATAAAAGCAGTCAGCTATCCTTATTTGTTAAAATATATAAGCAACAACAACTTTGGTTTCTAAAACGAAATAAAACAAAAAATTTAGATTCAAATTTTTATGCATTACGAAGAGAACATTCCGCAATTATGAATGCAATGAATGATAACTGGAAAATATCCACTACGGCCACGCTGACAGATATCGATACTTTTATCATAGTTTTTAATCACTTTTTGGCAACACGACGGCCCTATTTTGTTAATTACATCACGGATTTTAAGTTTTAAGACTGAACTCGATTCGATTGGCTCCGTATATACTCGAACTTTATCCTTAATATAGCAAAACAAAAATAATTCAGTGATGTTAAATCACACGATGTGGCTGGCAACTTAAATGCTGATTGTCGTGAAATTATGCGATCGAGAAATTTAGTTTGCAATAAATAGATTGTTTTATGGGCTGTATGACATTTGATCACATGTCAGTGAAATCCACGTCGTCAACAATAGGCCAAAATTGAATTGTTAGGATCTCGCGACAGCGTGATCCATTGATCGTCGCCGCATTTCCAGCCTCATCTTAAAAAGTAAAACGGTCCATTCACGTCTCCAAGCCACATAACGTACCATACAATGACACGTTGACAGGCTTCTCAATAATCGCTCTAGGATTTTAAGCACCCAAAATGCGGCCATTTTGCTTGTTGACATATCCTGCCAAGTGAAATGGCTTCGTCTGAAAAAATGATTTGTTCAGAAAAGCCAGCGGGTTGTTCCTGAATGAATTAATCGAATCTACGGCGATATGAATGGTCGGCCGGTTTCAATGCCTGCACCAGTTGAAACTTGTAAGGCTTCAAAGTAAAATCCTTACGCAAAATTCGTCATTTGTTGATTTTACATAATTCCAATTGGTGAGAACGTCGAGAAATTAACAAATTTAGATCTGCTGCGGTGGTTTCAGTCGAATAAGCGCTGGTATTCGCATATTTTGTATCGAGCCTGGTGACACAAGGACGATTATGTTGTCCGATAGTATCATTAATTTGACGAAATTTTACTTTAACAGAAACACCATTGTTGTAGTGAATTTTAATTATTTCAATGCGATTTTCGTGCGAAATTGAATTCATTGTAACATTGTACCTACCTTATAATTTTTTACTAAAGTCTTTGGTAGTTCCCTTTTTACGTCACGATTATGTCAGTACGTGGAATGATTACGGGTAGTAAGAAGGCTTAGATGATTTTAATCTGGTGTTTAGATTTTTAAACTGACGTGTCTGCAATTTGTTCGTCAGATTAATCCTGCTCACTAAAGTCCACCGTATTTTTTATTGAAATAGTAAGCTCTCCAATCATTGAATATATCTGATACAGATTAATGTCAGCTCCCAACCTTACTCTATTTTGGGATTAAACCACAGTCATCACGTTACTCCCCGAAGGCCCTCATCAATAGCCAGTATAGGGCTGCTGCACTGCGGGCAACTCATTCCCTTAGGATCAATGTGTTCAGTTGGTAGCCAGAACTCGAGAGGCAAATTCTCAATTTCAGGCTCCTGCTAGCCTAGGCAACTAGAGCCGTATTTCACACCCGAAAGTACATGTCAAGAAATAGAACCATCTCGACTCGCTCTTTGATTTTGATATTCGCCTAATAAAAGGGTACATATCTTTCCACCCAGCTTATTTGTCAATATCTATAGAAGTAATACAGAAGAAATTAATGTCGAATCTGCTGCATATTGTTTACCCGCATTTTTCTTTATAAGATTGCATTAAGTTTTTTATAATCTTCGTAATTTATTCGAAATCTCCCGAGATGAAGTTTTATATCTCCTTAATTGATTTAAGAATTAGATGTGTTTTTTCCTTCTTAAGGTAAAATGCGATGTCACGTAAATAGCAATATATTAATTAAAGCAACATTTTAGGCACTTTTGCTTCTAGACATAAGTATATAGATGAAAATTAGGTTTTTCTTTAAACTTCATTGCACAAACTGCAGAATGTTATTCACTTATCTAATGCATAGTAAATTATGAAAATTTAATTCTTTGATATATTTTTACTGTATATTATGGCAAACCATTGCATTTTAAAGACAAGCCATTTAAATGTAAATTAAAGATCAATTTTGCAATTTTATGTGTTTATTCCATTTGTATAACTTGTCCTCTTTTCGAATTTACTTTCTTATTTTAAAATGAAGAAAATGCATCACTATATAGGGTAAATGTCACAGTTGATACATATATCTTATTTCAAAGTGCCACATTTATATCCTAGTGTTGACTATATTTTTATATAAAGCGTAAATATAACTACAGTATAATACGTTAGTTTTCCTACAAAACTAGTTATAGACTAAAAGAATATTGTTTCTATTGATGTCTATAATATGTTTTCAAGATAAGCAATATTTTTAATAAATTCAAATTATGCCTACTTAGTCTTATTTTTTTGCTTATTTACAAATTTTTGGCTGAAATAAGAAAAGAAGAAAAGAAAAATAATTTCAATATTAAAAATAAGGTACTGCGCATTCATAACTCCTTCTCAACAATGTCCATGATGTTGAATCAGCATCTGCTGAAGCAAAAATTATAAAATATGTAATTAAAATTAAACTGCATTCGTTGTGAAACCAACGGTTAACAGATAGCGAGAAAAAACATATGAGCCGATTAGTAAGAAGAAAAAATAAAAGAGCTTTGTTTTGTGTATAAATTTCATCTAAGTAATTTAAAATTGAGTAATTATGAATTATTCCTTGCATTCTAACCTTTTAAATAAATAAATGAGCTGCATAAATAGACAATATTTATCACGAACTTAGGTATATAGATTTGAAGAATGCTGATAATGGATGTAGCGACTTCAGTTTTCATTGTTTTCTTAATAAATTCAGAAATAGATTATGAACTTAATCCGGATTAAAATTATTCTCTTGGATAATAAATAATTTTTAAACAATAAGGGCTTAAATCTGCACAGTGGTTTGAAAACATTGTTGAAATAACTTGATAACTAGTGAACCACTTAAGACATCCTAACAAAATTTCACATGGGCCAACCATTTTTTACATTTATCATTTTTACATATAAAAGACGAAAACTTCATTAGATGGGGGGTTTTGCGTATGTGCTCTTTGTACAAGTATCACCAAAAAGCTTATGACTTCTAGATTAACAATTTATTAAAATTTTTATACGTGTCGCATTTTTTAGATGTAATTTACCTTTAAAAGTGTAAACTTCACGTAAAAATGGTTGATTGAAAGATAAAATTTATAATTGAAATGCCAAAAAATCTAAACGGATCGAAATATTCTTAAAAACTCTGGAATCAATATACAACAGAGCCTTTCATAAAATGGTAAAATAAAATTTTAATTTTTTTTATTTTAATACATAAATTCTTTAAACGGAAAAAAATTGTTGTTGTTTAGAAAATTGGTCACCCTTGTTAACTATGCGACTGTTAAGTTTTTTTTGGGGTATGTATGATAGGCTGGAGGGTGAGCCCCGTTACAAATTTTTATGCAATTTTTCTTTTGTTCGCATTTGCTATAGGTTGTCTTGTTAAAAAAATCGACAAGTACCGAAGTAGGTTTTAATTATATAAGCATAATACCATACCACCCTTTTGGGAAAAATCCTAAAAAAAGCATTCTGTTAGAACCATACTACTGTTTTATTATAATTTTTATCAAGAATACAGTCACTATCTTGGAGTAATAATCCCAACATAAATAAATACACCACGTTAAAAATACTAAGTTAAGGTCGAACAGAAAAAAAAAAATAAAAGTTTTCCAACGAAATATTTCCAAAACAAAACGTTTTCAGACCACTGTGGTATGTAACAGAAAAAATCTTAAACTTAAAACCAAGTTGTATACTAAACTACTTACCACCATGTAGATGTACTTTTATTTTCTACTTGATTGCATATATGTCTGTACTTAATAATGTATGCATTGGCATGTTAAACTATGTCCTTAGAATAGTCAAGTTCTTTTATTGGCATGAGCTGCATTTTAATGTGACAAGAAATTTATTAAACTAACTTTATCATTAAAAAGTTGGTTGAAATTATCTCTTATTGACTAATGATTTAGTCTTTTGGTATTTAAAATATAATTTTAGTAACTGGCTTCAGATGATAAATATCTTTATAGTATTTAATATTTTAGAGTTCTTTAGCCTTGCTAAGACGAGTGTTCAACTGATATAACATGAGTGTTCAGATGATAATAAAAATATTTACGAAATATTATTATTATATATTGGAAGTTGAATATTATCGGTTGTGCGTAGAATTAAAAATTCAGTGGAAATGATAGAATGAATATGATTTGACATAAACATAAATTTAATAAAAGAAAGAAAGTTTTACGCAAATATCTTTTGAGGAACAAACTCGGTTTCCAAATTAAGTCTTTTTCCTCTGTGTAAGTAAGTGTAAGTTGCCAAAAGATTATTTTTAATTATACAACTATACAACTATACACTTATACAAAAAATCGTCAAGAATGTGCAGAAATGCACTTTTTGATACAAATATTTAAATTATAATTATCCATTATTTATTTATGGTTTTGCTGAATTTATTAATTATTTAGAAATTAATTTATTATCAAGAGTTTCTTAATAACTTAATTTCTGGACGTAATTTGTTCTATACTTAAATGTGCAGTTGAATCGGGCTACTAACTTCAAATATTGCATACTTATGCAATATCAATTTTTATCAGAAATCATTGTATGTATATAGTTGGATTTATTAAAGCATAATCCCATTTTCTGTAAAGCACAACTACTTGCACTTAGCAGGGAGCGGAAAAATTAAATAGCATAAAGAATATAATGTTGGCATTTTACATTAACACGTACATCCC
This sequence comes from Trichopoda pennipes, assembly GCA_030448955.1. NCBI lineage: Eukaryota > Metazoa > Arthropoda > Insecta > Diptera > Tachinidae > Trichopoda > Trichopoda pennipes. Next base: position 142,771 of record JASKUP010000182.1, on the reverse strand, counting down.
CTAAAGCTAAATAATAGCTGCACATTTGAATATTGAAAAGTTCAAGCCTGCCGCAACGTACCTAATTTATTTAGTTAAGCAAAATTAAAATAGTATCAACTTGTCGCCGTCGATATGCAACATACAAATTTGTTTTGTTTATTGTAGCCAGGGTTCAGAATTTTTCATGTATGAACATTCAAAAATCAACATTCATGATATTTTTCATAAATGAGAAATCTAAAATTTTATATTTATTTTTCACGCGCATAAACGAACAAGAAAAAATGTTCTGGTTATTTTCATACATGAATGCGCACAACAAGAATTATTAGTCTTATTCATATGTGATAAATGATAAATCAGCTACTTCTCATTAATGTTATTTTTCATAAATGTACATGTTCATTTATGAACGTTGAAATTTTATAAAATTTGTCATAAATGAATGTGAAAAAATTTTCTACCTACGATCGCAGTTTACCGTAATATGTAGTAAAAACACATGGGTACATATTAACACACAATACAATATTGCAATATATTCTAAAAGAAATAAAAAAAAAACATTTTTTTTTCTACATACGCCGACAATTGCGCATTATCAAATATGTGCGTTTATGTACGCGAATGCTTAACGCACATATTTTTGATAATTTTACATTTATGAAAAATTATCAAAATTGTACATATTCAAAAATGAACACTTGTGTGTTTATCATTTTTTCACTTATGAATAGAAAGAAAAAAATAAATCGTCGCATTCATAAATGAAAAAACGCAAAATATTTTTCAGTCTCTCACACATGTATGAAAAGAAGCGGCTAAAAAATTAAATGTACATATTCATACATGTATGAACAGTGAGTGAACACTTCGCTACTCTGATTGTAGCACAACATTCGCCATAAAAAACGAAACTAAGGTTTGGCTTAATTAAATAAAATGTCCAAGAGTCTGTCAGCATTTCATATATTTTTAATATATGAATTTGCTGCAGCAATTTGTGGTTGCCATTGTTAGTTGGAAAGTCTCCAACTCCTCAGCAAGGAGTGAGGGCACGGCCTACTCCGGACTTTCTTAATTGCTACTAGGAGTGACTGGAGGATATATTTATCCGAAGGCCTTCTAGGGCTTGGGTGATGTCCAATCAACCAACTGGTTTGACCACCACCTGATTATGACTATATAGTCGGTGCAGATGTAAATCAAATCACGCATTGTTAGTTCACACCTATAACTTGATTTTTGCTGAAACTATTTACGGTTTGCAATGTTATAAACTGATATTACTTAGAAGTATCTGCAATTAAATGAATGTCAACTGCCTTGTAAATCTACATACGAAGGATATTTTTCAGGGTACACAGTTGAGGAAGTTGTATAGCAAAAGTATACCAAGAATATATTTTGGATGACAAAAACTAAACTAAAGTAAAACCCTTTCGTTGGCCTGTTTAATTTTCTTTCATTCCTTTTCTGACATATAAAACATTCAATAAATTATTTTCGCAGGCTTCTTGTCTCGTCGCCTTCCCATAAAGCCTAACACTGGTAAATTTCTTTATTTTACTAGAGATGACGCCAACCAGAGAACTGTATATCGAACTGCACAAATGGACCAATAGCTAGACAATAGTTGAAACAAAACAATGTATTTTTCGTGAACAGGATAATTAATTTAGGAAGGTGCAATATAAGCTTTAAATAGTTTTTTAATTATATAAAATAAATAAAAAAATAGATTAAAAAATTTTTTAATATTGAAAATTTGTTTGTATGTGTGTATATATAGTTATAAAATTTTTTTTTAATTTGTAGTTTTTATTGTTTTTGTTTGTTTTCTTTTTTGAAAAAGTTTTTGATTATTTTAAATGTGTTAGTCAAAAAAAAATTTTTTTTTCAATTTTGTTTAGTTATTTATGCATTCTTCTTTTTGTTTATCCTTATGGTTTGGCGAAATATTGAAAAATAATAAAAAAAAAAGTTTTTTTAAATTTTTTTATTAAATAATAATGCTTAATAATAAACTACTAAAAAATATTAAAACTGTCAAATAACTATAATTATTATAAAAAATGAATAAATTTATAGTTCAAGTACAAAGTCTTTTGTATACAAAATTAAGATAATATTTTTTTTTTCAATATTTCACCCACTATTGAGCGGCATCCTAAGGAAAAGAAAAACTGTATCGTCGGCGGTTGTACAACTAAATGTAATTTATAATAAAAAATATTATTTGAATAGCCCATAATATTTTGTAGTTATAGTCCAGTTTGAATGTTGTGTTACAAGGTGGTACCTTAACATAGTTGACATTCGCCAATACTGAGCCCATTTAAAAAAAGAAACAAAAAATTTTTAAATTGTAAGGTTTTCGTTAAAACCTATTGATGTGAGTATAAATTCTAGAATAAAAAACGTTTTGTCTGTGTTATAAATATTTCACATACCTCGCAACTTTCAAAATTTCAAGGAAAAAATTAATCAATTACACAAAAATTTGGTATAGGTAAAGAAATCAAATTAGTATTTTTTGTCTACTTATATTGTGCAGGTATGTAACACTAATCATAAAAGGAATATTTAATATAAAAAGAATATAAAATTCGAACATTTAATTAATGTTCGCTTGTGTCTTAAAAATATGTTTTCGGCAACAGAATTAAATAACTAATCACTGGAGGTATTCTAATAATATTTTTTTTTTGTTCTTTACTTTAAATATATTTTGAATTATCTTTTATTGCAATTGCATTTAATAATTCATGCTTTGAGAAACTTGTTCAAGTCAACAAAGAAATATTGAGTCTTGCGCTTTAAAATGTAAATAAAATTAATTTAAATAAGTAAATTATAATTATTCGGAATCATATCCATTATACGAAACAATATTTATTTTGTGCTTGATTCCTTTTTTTTAAATAAATATTTCATGATATTCTCACAAAATATTTATTTAAATAAAAAAAAAAAAAAAAAAAAAAAAAAAAATAAAAAATAAAAAATGAAATGTATTGTAATGGGGGAGAGCATATCCATATTGCAATTTCACTTTCGCTCACAAAGCTCATCAGTGAATTTTACCCCAATATTGTATAGAAAAACCTAAAAGTCTTATATCCAAAGCCAAACTGATTTTATGAGAATTTTACCATTAAATCAACATAGCATAGACAGCAAGACTCAAAGACACTTTCATACAAACACTACAAAACATTTCAAAAAACAAAAAACAAAAAAACATTGTTTATTTTCAATCATTTCTACATAAGGGTTGCCATTGGAAACCATTCATATGCATTTTGAAAATTCCAGAAAATAAAAAATATTTGTAAATAGTTTTACAAAAAAGCAACGAGCACATGCAATGGAAATAAGTAAATTATAATTATTCGGAATCATATCCGAATCATATCCGAATAATTATAATTTACTTATTTTCATTGCATGTGCTCGTTGCTTTTTTGTAAAACTATTTACAAATATTTTTTATTTTCTGGAATTTTCAAAATGCATATGAATGGTTTCCAATGGCAACCCTTATGTAGAAATGATTGAAAATAAACAATGTTTTTTTGTTTTTTGTTTTTTGAAATGTTTTGTAGTGTTTGTATGAAAGTGTCTTTGAGTCTTGCTGTCTATGCTATGTTGATTTAATGGTAAAATTCTCATAAAATCAGTTTGGCTTTGGATATAAGACTTTTAGGTTTTTCTATACAAAATTGGGGTAAAATTCACTGATGAGCTTTATGAGCGAAAGTGAAATTGCAATATGGATATGCTCTCCCCCATTACAATACATTTCATTTTTTATTTTTTATTTTTTTTTTTTTTTATTTAAATAAATATTTTGTGAGAATATCATGAAATATTTATTTAAAAAAAAGGAATCAAGCACAAAATAAATATTGCTGCTTAAAATTAATTTATTTTGTGTTGTTTGTAATAATACTTCATAATAAGAGATGGGTCTAACAGATTGAATAGAAATTAATTATTTTATGTTTTTCTTTATCTTTGATATAGCAAACATAATATCGTAAATAATTAACAAAAAGACAAAATTGGTATGGGACTTTCCTTTTTAAAAATCTAAAAAAGGCGAAAATTTCATAACAATTGATGAGCATGCATTAATGTTATTAATAACGAAATTTCACATGGGCCAATCAATTTTCACATTTTTAATTTTTACATATAAAAAAGAGAAAAACTTCTTTCGAAGGCGAGGTTTGCGAAGCTCCTACAACTTAGGTATGTGTTCTTTATACAAGTAGATGGTATCGGCGTAAAGTTTATGACTTCTAGATTAACAATTTATTATATTTTTTGTACCTTTAACAAAATATCTTAAAAATACGGTAGTTTTCACATTTTCCCAATTGATGGGCCTGTAACTTTTAGAACCAAACTACTATTTGATTATAAATTTTATCACGAATACAGCCACTATCTTGGAATAATAATACTATCATAAATACACCACGACAAAAATATCAAGTTAAGATTGGGCAAATATTAGAAAAAATTTTTCAGAATCAGAATTAAACTTACAATACCTTATAACTAAATATTCAAATGTCTTATAATTGAACTAAACTTAAATTACGTTGAATTACGATTACAACTAACAAAGAACTGAATTCTAAATAAATGGAACAATTGATAAATTTATTCATATGACTAAGAACACCAAACGTAGTAATGAATTAATTGTAAAATATTAATGTTGAAGGGAATTTAGCACAATTAACGTAGGTTAACTTAAAGATGATTCTAAAATAACAAAATCCTTATTTTTATTAATATTTTGTTAGCTTAAAGAAATTTGTATTGAAAGCAGAGTTGTGATACATAAAATAATAAAATAATAAAATAGCGCGTACATACTACCAGAAAAACAAAACCATGAAATTAGCTTGCATAATTAATGATGTTTACAAATAGTCGTATTCAAAGTAGATGATTTAGCATTTGGAAACTTTTATATGAAATGTAAATTCGTGAGGTAAACTCCGCACCAAGTTGGATTACTAATACGGTAGCGTGAAAAATTTTCAAATTAAATAAATATAATTCTATTGTACTATTAGGAAAGAATTGTGTAATTTTATACGGTCCAAAGTTTTTAAACATTAATCATTTTTTAGCTTTAATATTTAAATATTTTGTAAAATGAAAATATAATTACAGTACGACTTTTGTGTATTGAATGTATATCGTGTTTGATAATGAGTTTACAAAGTATACAAATTTGTTTCACTTTTCCTAAGGAAGTTAGCGTTAGCAGGCATTTCAATTAACCCTTTGTTTGTTTCCTGCATCGTAACAAGCACAAACGATGACTGGCTATCGAAGATTTACTGCAAATTGTTACTAGAAAACAATTTATGTATATGTATATGTGTATGTATATAAAAACTATATAGACCCCTGAAGGGCTAAACAAATTTCGTCGAAATGTCGACAAATTAAGTTAGTTTCTTATTGTTCTGTAGTGCGATTCACTATTATGTTATAAGGACAATTGTTATTGTTAAAAAATTTTAACAACAAAATTGTCGATTTGGCTATTCAGTAACTTTTAAAACAACATTCGTTATTGTTAAGTTACAGTTGTCGACGGTAAAAATCGTTAGCTAACCTACATTTCATTTTTGTTGTTATAATAGTCGACAACATTAAAAAATAAATAAATTTTCAATTTAAAGTAAAAGTAAACAAAAAAAGGTAATACGAAACCAAATAAGAAAATTTGTAGCAATTCAACCAAAAACATATTTTGTGCATATTTTTTACTTATCTTATACAAAAAAATTGAAAAATTTTGATAATTAAAATAATATATGACAAATTTTCTTCAACAATTGTTTGTTTTTTATGCATTCTTCTTTGTGCTTTTCGTATATATTTACAGAGATGCCACTTGTTTTCAATGTTTTTCGACTAGCAATAACAAGCATTTACTGAATGGCACTATTGTTAGTGCAAACAATCAAATGTGTAGAAAGCATTAACAAGGTATCGAATAGTTAAAAGTTACTGAATCCCACTACTGGAGTAGCTTACACAGAGTAAATGCTTAAATAGATAGAATCTTAAAATTTTTTGTTAACTCAGTGCCTATTTAACATTCTTCAACCCGAAATTAACAAATTTTTCTTTTAATTCTATTTTAATCATCTAATTTTATTTAACTTATATTTCTTAATAACCTTTGAAAGTGAAAAAGAACATCTGTACGTTTTAAAATATGATAAAAAATATAAACTATACGCAACCACATATACACAATCCTCAGTCATGCATTAATCTTGACACTTAATCCTAAGGTTATGTAAGCCAGATGTGTGGAACTGAGCAATTAACAATCAACCTATCGAATTGTTTAAAATGTCACCTAAATTTTTTCTTAATTATTACCAACCGAAGGTTAGGTAGTAAAACTAAGTTAAGATGTTGAGAATAAATTAAGATGTTGAGAATAAATCTGGTCTGCACATAAATAGTGCAAACGCTACGTAAAACTTGCAATTGAAAGCATTTTGTCTAAAGTTTGAGAAGTTGTTCATTTAAAATTAATTTAAATATGTTCATTTGTTTTCTCTAATTCCTAAAGGCTTTATTGGAAAAGAAACATCACATTCACAGAAGTAAGGAAATTTGCTCTATCTCTTGCCGTGAGTGGAAACAGAAAATTGAGTGCACTATTATAATCAATTATAATTTTAATACACGGTAGACGATGTAAAAATAGCTTGTATTTTTTGAGTGTACAGTTTAACAAGTCATAATAGAAGACACATATATCCATTCAAAATATCGTTTAGACTAAGCGTCAGATGTATACAAAAATAATTTTGACATATAAAAATATTTTCTAAGGACTTTCTATATTTAAAACAATAACAGTACAAAATTGATCAATTAACTCTATTAACGACGAATAAAATAGGGAGTAACTTAATATGCTACTTAAATAAATAAAGAACAATCTAATAGCTTAAACTAAAAGAACAAAAAAAGAGATAACACAAATTCATATTTGACAATTTTATATTTTATTTTTACTAGCAGCACAATGTCAACATTTCATTCCATACGTCATTTAAGTTTAACTGATACAGATGATGTCAACAGATTTAACAACACGTCATGCAAACAACATTTAATCTAATTTAACAAATAACATTCAACAAAAACGTTATTAATACTTTTGTTATTTTTATAAATAAAAGTTTGATTTGGTTGTCATTTCTCGTTTCTTGCTTCAAAGATTTTTAATATGTACATACTCGTATATACATACATTTTTATACCGAAAAAAATATATTTATTATGGGTAAATTGGATACGAAAAATAAAACACTCAGACATTGAAGTCAGTATTAAAAAGAAACAAATAAAAATGAGAAATTTGTAAAAAACTGTTTACTTTTCAATAAGTGCAAATTTAGCAAAAGGAAATCATACATACATACTCGTTATTAGAAATAAAATCTTTTCAGTTTTCAATTTTACATCTGCCAAGGGTGATGTTTTTAGAATGAGAAGCCTCAATTGAAGTGAAAAATAGAAAAATATTTTAAAACAGTACAATTGGCGTGTATCTAAGGTAATTATGTTTTTTAATTATCACACATCCTTCGCCGTAAAATGTATTTTATTTTGCCTTTTTACCGCTCAATTAGTTTTAGTTAATCTATGCGGAAATGTTTTTTAAATTTCTTCAAAGTATATGTATAACGTCATCAAATCAAATGATCTGGTAAAAAAGCCAATTCATTTTCACTCAGTAAATTGCTTATAGAATGTCAGCATTTATTATTTGCTAAATATACATCTTTCAGTGCCAGCGGAGTCGGACCTCTGTCTTATTAATTTTAATAAAAACCGAAACAATAAAGGGCTGAGAACAAACAAAAAAAATCAAATTTAATCTGCAAATAATAGTGGCAGATACACAGATGTCTTTATTTGAAGAACAGGCTCAAAGAGTGTAAGAAATAAAGAGCAACTATAGTCTCAATGAATGACAGCCTTAACAAATAACCTCGGCCAAACGCTTCAATCATATATTATCTTATGGCGTACGTGTAACAACTTTAAACACCAGAACTAATTCCGGAGGAGCTAAACTATGTGTGGCATGCATTTATGCTCCTCAATGTATTGACTACTTCAGTTGTGTTGCCACCTCTCATTTCTGCTAAGCCAGCCATTCAAGGATGTAAATTTCGAAGTTTTAAAAGGAAGTAAACTTCAAGAAACACCCTAGCTTTGATGAAACTAGTAAAAACTTATTAATAAAGTGGTCCGAGTTAGTATTTAAAATAATTCCTTTACTTCCCATGTCATTATACCCTCCGATTAAAACGTTTCTTTAATAACAATCATCCAGATGTTACCAATAAATTTATGCAATATCAAAGATACTAATGCAGCGTAACTGTCCACCATTTTATTATCAGAATCTCTCAAAAAATGACAGTCTTCTTTTAACGTCATTTGATTTTCTTTTTGCTTTTAAATAGTTTTTTATAGATATGGAAATATAGAAAAATATATAGAACAATTTTATTTAAGTCTAGTAATCATAAAGGAGCATGTACTTTCAAATACGTTTTATTTTATTATTGCTAGGTTATTAGGTTCTTGAATGAAATTAAATAAACTCTTAATGTGAACGCATAAGTTAAAACGATAGCATGATAAGGATTTTACATGTCCAGCAACATTTTTTAGTGTTATTTGGTTGATCTATTTAAGTCTATAGTTATATTAATTATGTGCAATTTTTGTAAACCACATATTAAACACACAAATATTGTGTGGGATTACCCTTGAGTTAACAACGTTTTATTTCTCCTCAGTGAAATCCATCTGTAAGAATAACTAAGAAAAAAGTTTTTAAAGTTGGTGAACCAATTTTAGAGGTCTGCGGTTCTCATAATACACATAAGAAACTAGTCACGAATTCAAAAGCTTCTCTTTTTGAAGTCTCAAATTCCTTGAACTCCATAAAAATATGAACGTTTTTCTTTAAATATTCAAAAGTTGTTGTTCTTTTAATTTATTTCTATATTTAGTCTATGGATTCAACATCCTAACAGACATTAAAACAGTTGATAATAATTGTACATAAAACTTAAATTTAGTTATTGAAATATAGAAGTAGGTGACATTTAACAGCATTAATATTTAAAGAAAAATCAATGTCCTTTTATTAACAAATTGAACAAATTCTTAAAAATGGGTCAGATTCAGATAATTTGATCTGAATACTTTAATGGCCAGTGGAATAAAATAGCCCGTAGGAAGAAATAGAACGGTTAATGAAATATTGCTAATCAAATGTTTTTTAAAGCAGTAATTTATTAAGTTTTCTTTTATCTAATCTAATTTTACGCCAATTTTATTCTTCTAAATGAATTTAAATTATATAAGCGAATAATAATTATTATAACACAAAACTTTTGTTTTAAGTTCTTAACGTCTAAATTGTACGCTTTATTATATATATTGTTACGTTTATACCTTTTATAAACGTTTTGTTGTGAATTCTTTATTGCAAAATAAATAACACCACATATTAGAGTTTTTAAATTAATTACAAGTTTATTTACTTTAACGACATACAAAGTTTACACTACAGAACAATTTACTTACTTGTCCATTAGAGGTCTAGAAAAATTAAGAATCTTCTACTCCCTTTATATCAATTTTCGTTATTGTTATGTTATTCATTCAATGTATATGTGCTTGTAAGTCTGTGTGATAAAGTTTCTTCCTGGAATTTATTTATTTATAGTTGTTGTTGTCATACTGGATTGTTGTTGTGTTGTGTGTATAAAATTTCCACGCAGTTTGTAATTAGAAAGCTGTTGTTATCTTGCATGCATAAGTTTTCTTCGAAATCTACGCAGGTAGTAAACAACATATTTTCTTTTAAAACTTAAGCAAGGCGCTTAATATAAACAATATTCGACTTAAAGAAATTAAATAAATAAATATTTCTTAAAAAATTGTATTTATTATGCCTTTCAAATCAATCCTGTTACTAATTTTGCACAAACGACTAAAACAAACGGTGCAATTGAACCCTTTGCGCTCCGTGCAATTTTTGCGCCTGTTGATAGTCAACTACAAGGACTTTTAGGAAATGTATTGTAACGACAATACTTTGAAAAAGCTGCTGCAGTTTTTGGAAAAATGATTTTTTATTAACGAGAATTAACTCAAAAACTTAGATAACTTAAATGTATCTTAAAATAAATTCAAATTTAAAATATTTAATTTGGTTGACATTTTTTTATAACATAAACGGAAAAAAACCATTTTGATGAAGTTTTTGTGAAGTGTATTAAACATCTCTAAATTATTTAAATATTGATTAATAATATAAAAATTATTCGTATATAAGCGTAAATTAATTTAGCAAAATAATAATTTATTTCTTATAAACTTGTTTAGTGTGATAAATCATGAAGCAGTCGCCTACACGTATATCGGGTTTTCTTGTACATGTATCACAATGTCTAATGTTATAAAAGTAACGGTATCAGCTATAAATTCATATAATTACAAAATAAAATGTAGCCAGTAGAACTGGTAGTTGGAGTAGATCGTCTGTACTTGTTATGCCAGTCGGACTGGTAGTTGAAGTGCAGCGTGTTAACTTTAAACTTTTAATTAAACTTTTGTTTTACTTCCTTACAGGCAACTTGCAAAAAGTAAATGTACACACAACTGAGCTAATTTACACACAAGCGCATTTTATTGGTTAGACCCAATATTTCCTTTTCACTGCAAATACTAACTACTTAAGTAAAAATCTTTTTTTGAAAATTGGAATTAAAATCCATACTGTTTTCAAGAAGAAAAGATTACAATTTTCTGCATTCATAAATAGAATTTTCTACAGATAGCAAAGAGCTTTCAGCTTTCTTAGCATCATTTGTTGTTGTCACTAATCAATAAATACTGGTTATCAAACATACACTCATTGGAGAGAGTTCCAATATCAAAAATGTATAGACTCGTCTTATGGAAGTTTGTACAAGTTGACGTAGTCTTCAATACTTTCTTTCCCATCACCGACTTTAACGTTAGAATGAGCTAATGCCTTAAAAAAGGTTATATAGAGTATCTATCCTTAGCGTATGATAGTCACTGTCCTAATTTTCCATATTTCATACGCAGCCTTCACGTCATTATTCCTAAATTTTTATTTAAGGATTATGAATAAAATAAACAAAATACTTTCATCAAAAAATAACAATAAAAAGAAAATAAGACTTTTAAGTTTTTAAATCTTTTGTTAAGTTTGAGTAAACACCCACACTAAACCGTCTAAAAGGAATAATACATTTTACGATTCAGGCAAAATCTCCGGAAAAATTCAGTCCCCAAAAGCTAATAAAAAATGTTAATGAAAAACAATGGAAGATATTACGATATGTGCGTAAAATTATACCCAAACTTTAGAAGATATTACATTCATATGCTGAAATAATATCTAATGCAAAAATAGTACTCCAAAGGAAAGAAATAACATAAAATTAATTTTTAAGAATAAAATTACGGCAAATGATTCGGTATTTCTGTTGGTTGTTTTTTAGGGAGAAATTTCTTGGTAACGATGCCCATGAGGATTACCCGAAAAAGGAGCAATAATTGTTTTTAGTTGAAGTTGGTAAGCTAATTATATTAACTGTAATTCGATTAATAAAAATATATTAAGATTTTTCGGCGCACCCAGTTTGTGTTATCTTATAATTCTAAGACGCATAAGTAAAGTTTAGAAACAGTTTAAATTACACGTTAATCATGTGAAAGGTGGTAAACAACTTGTTCGCTTCATCGGATTATTGCCATGCATTAGTCGAATTCTCAAAATCTGTTTTGATCCAATAGCCATGAGAGATTAGATATATTAAATTTACTGATATCTTATGAACTAAATTTTAAGACTCAATATTAGCATAGTACTATCAAGAGTTTAAACATCACATCAGAAATATGGTACTAACAAAAAAAAATCTAAATAAGGAGAATCGTTCTTAAAGAAATTTTAAACAACGACTAAATTTATGTTCTGAAAATAAGCGAAACACAAAGGAAAATTAACAAAAATCAAACTCTCGGAAGATTCAAGATGAAATCCTACGCCCAATTAGGCAAAAAAATGTGGCGAATAATCAGAAAGTCTTTGAATAAGCAATAAGTTGTTTTCAATTAAAGTAGAGGGTTTTTTAACAAGAAGTTTGTTTTTTAAAACATAAAATTTAGATAAAGATGATTAAAACTTTTAATGCATTACCAAGACAAAAGATTGGCAATTATGAATGAAAATTGATATCTGGCAAATGCCCACCACGACCACACTGGCAGATGCTGATTTTATCATCAAAGTTTTTAATCACCTTTTACCAAATAACTGCTCTATTTCGTTAATTACATCACGGATTTTGAGTTTTAAGGCTGAAATCGATTTGATGCTCTCCGTATAGACTCTGTTTGAGTATAGCCCCTCAAAAAATAATCAAATGGTGTTAAGTCACACTGGCTGACCACTTAACTGCTGATTTTTTTTTGGTTTGTGACATGTGGCAGCGTCCTGTTGAAACCACATTTCAGTGATATCCACGTCGTCAATAATAGGCCAAATATGAGTTGTTAGCATCTCGCGATAGCGTGATACATTGCCCGTAACCGCAGTACCAGCCTAATCTTGGAAAAAAAACTACCCAATCACGCCTTCAGACCACATAGCACACCACACAGCGGCACTTTGAGCATGCAAATGCTTCTCATTAGTCACTCTACTCTTTTCAGAAGCGCAAATACAGCAATTTTGCTTGTTGAAATACATTGACAAGTAAAAATTTAATTCGTCTGAAAAAATGATTCTTTCAAAAAAAACAAGCCGGTTGTTCCTTAATGAATTGAGCGAATCTACGGCAGTGTGAATGGTCGGTCGACTTAAATTCCTGCATCAGTTGAACCTTGTAAGGCTTCAAATTTAAATCCTTACGCAAAATACGTCATGTGGTGGTTTTGGATAACCCCAATTCTTGGAATCGTCGAGGAATTGAAAAATTTAGATCTGCTTTAATACTGTGGCTCACTACTGCGATGTTTGCACTTGAACGACTCGGTCGAACAAGCGTTGGTATTCGCACCTTTTGTATCGGGCCTATCGACTCAAACTTAACGATGAAATTCTTAATAGCGGTTTCACAAGGACGATTATGTTGTCCGAAAATATCAGAAATTATACGAAAAGCATCTTTAACAGAATCACCATTTTCATAGTGGATTTTAGTTATTTTAATGTGATTTTCGTAAGAAATTGAATTCATTGCAACAAATGCCAATGCATCTACTACTAATTTACGAAACTAAATGTTGTTGCTGAAAGCCTCGATATAAACTGTAACATCTTTTAAAGTATTTAAGAAATAATCGTTAAAATATCTATAAACACTTATCAATAAATTGGCACTTTTTAACATACTTAATAAAATACAAAAACTTTTGAAAACCATAAAAGAAACTAAATCGAAATAAAAGAAGAGTCTTATAAAATAAAGTTAAGTTTTACTGGTACAGAAAATTATGTAATGTCATCTCTATGGTATTTAAACAACACTGTACATATTCATATTTTAACTTCTTTGCGTTCATTAAATTCTTGCTTATTCATATAGTTTTGTTATCCTCTTATTATTTTAGTCATTGTCTGTGTCAAGTGTTATAACAACTTTGCATTGCACATTGTCAATGTCACAATGTTGTATAAGGATATAAAAGTCTATTCTTTACAATATTTTTTTATAAAATAAATTGTTTTGTGTTTTTGTCTTATGCAAGAAAGATTCTTAGTCATAGATATTTATATCAACGTATATTTTTTAAATAAAAATTATTTTATATAAATACCTATTTTCGTTTATTGTTAAGTAAAAATTTGAGCCACAAATAAAAATAAAATAAAAGTGTATTTTGTTTTATAATAATATTATCCCAGATGGTCACATCATTGAGATATCTGGGCAACCAGTACAAAAGAGTATCGATTTTTACAATTAAGTGTCACTAAAACCGCGAAGAGTTTAAGTAGTAATATTGCCGGCTACCATATATACCATATATATATATATATTTTACAAGCAGACATACCAAGTAAATACATATGTCTAAATATTTTGTCATACTTCAGCAGTAATAATGATTACAAGCATTATAGAAAAGTAGTAAATAATTATTTAATAAATGAAGCCTGTGCGAACAAGGAACATGATTGACTGGGTTGCTTCTATTTCAGTATTTCTGAAAAAATTTAAGCATTTTTTGGCTTCTGTGTATGTGTAAATATCTTTTGTCTTTGACTTATAAAATTTTTTATGCAACATAGCAAGTCTAATGCAAATAATATTCTATTTATTTTCTTAAAACTAATCAAAAATACATTTAATTGTAAACCTGATTTATCTCTGACATAATAATTTTTTCATAACAAAAACCAGATTTATAATTCATTCTTTAAGTACAAGTGTTTCTACAAAAACTTAATAAATTTTAATTGTATTTTCAAGATTTCGCCACACCATTGGGTGGCATCTACAGGTATAGATAAAAAAAATTTTTTTTTGTTTGTTAAAAAAAAATTATAAATTTTTGGTTATCTAAACAAATTGTTTTTACATATCCGCCTCCGGTTCCTGAAGATGCTGCTCAACGGTGTGAAATATTAAAAATAAAAAATTGCAGGTCTTTCTCATAAATAAATTTATCGTATTTCAGCAAAATGACTACTAAATTTAGTGTCCTTTTCGATGGCAAAGAATGCAAAATAGCAAATAATAACTTTTAGGTGTTTAACACAAAAAGAAGGTTTAATCCTAAAAAATGCGAGGTAAAATTATTTTTAGAAAAGTGATCAGTATAATTAATATTAATTTGTTGTGTTGTTCATTTGTGACAACAATATGATTTTTATAGGATATATCTTGGATACAAGAGTTTTTACCACAGCAGTTATCACACTTGTAACGTAACACTTTGTATGTTTGGTTGGTTTTCGGCAAATACATTGTTAGTGATCGCTGCTAGTGTGAATTACTAAGAGTGACATATAATGCGTCGCAAACAATTTAGTTAATGATTGCATAGACACTCCCAACACTCATACTACCGGTACGTACCGGTACAAGTGACTATCTGTGCACTTTACAATGTAGAATTATTCATAGATTATTTTTTACTTTTTTAAAATAAGTTGTCTTAAAATCTGTTACGCACATCTGACCAAGTATAGCGAATGTTATGTTTTCGAACTAAGAAGTAAAATCAAAACTATATTAGTGTCGGTACAATATCTGTCTGGCGAGATATATATTACAAGCCTCTTTTTGTAAGACTAGCCACTGACTGGCAATTTTTTTAGCATGTTTTGTTTTATGAGGTTTTTCTAATTTTGCATTTTGGTCGAAATATCATTCTTTAGACAAACATATTTTTTTTAAAGAGAAGTAGCACTTCAGGCAACAATGCCTATTTAGTCAAGTACCGTGCTGCATTCTTTAGGAAGAGGGATAGAGAAGAGATGAAACAGGTGGTGAAAGTAGAAGGATAGTCGGAAATTAACTGCCGTATATAAGACAGCTCAGCGACCAGTGACTATGCCTTCATCGCTGAGCAGCCCCACCGACAGTCAATTTTTATTTTTGTAGTGAAAAAAAACCAAGGTCTTCGTTGGGAATCGAACCCACGACCCCCATATTTACAAGCTAGTACACTACCTACTAGCCTACAGGGGCACTAGACAAAAATATTTTAAGTAAATCTACGTTAATTTGTTCTAGATTCCTTAAACATTGATATTTTATGATATACTCACAAAATGTTTATTTTATATTGTTTTAAATTTGTGGGGGAGAGGATATTCATGGCCATTTTACTATTGTTCAAGTGGCTTATCACTGGATTTTACCCCAAGAGTTAAGGCTCAAGTATCTTATATCTCAAGCCAAATTGATTACATATGAATTTTGTTTAAACAACATAGCAAAAAGATGCCAAAAGACAACAAAACTCAAAATACTTTTATACAAAAGCACAGTAAACATAGTAGACATTTCTAAACCATCTTCATTTTCAATTTTTTTTATGATATTCGGCTCTCTTATTGTTAACGATAAAAATTTATGCTTACTAATACACAAATATTTACTTATAAAGCATTCTATTTTGCCATACATTTCCAATTTAACCAAGTTGTTTCCTTTAACTAAGAAAATATCTGCAATACTTTTAACTGCCAATTACAAATCAATCATTTATGTCACAGTAAGACTTCTGCAATCTGTAAAACTCTTTGCAAGCAACAAATATTCTTAAGCAGTGTAAATGACAATTTTTCTTTAAGGCAGTAATTTGTTTAGAAGCTAAAGAGATTTCGTCTGCGCATACTAATAGCAAATGGAACAAAAAATTTAACTTTATTTTCCTTGTAAGAGAAGAAGCAAAATTTCAAAAATAAATGCAAAATTTATTAATAGATAGTAAACAAATAAACGGATTTTATGAAATGCAAATAAGTACACTTTATATATATATATATATATATATATATATATATATATATATATATATATATATATATATATATATATATATATCTAAATATATATATCTAAATATATATATCTAAATTCTTCGGCACAGACTTAATAATATTAAAAATAATTGAAACTGATTAGGTTATTACTATTTTTGGCTCAAAACGTGAGTCTTAGAGAACATTGTTCTTTTTTGAGTCAAGCATAGGCATAAATCTGCTTTTCATAGAAGTTCGTTTACTAACAGAAGGGACTCAATTCGTTTAAATGCCAGTACATAATGTTGAATTAAAACATTTTATTTTATTTCGAAAACAAGACACATAGAATATTATGTAAATGTGAAAAAACAATTTCCGTCGCAGCTGCAACATATTGTAAACCTGTTAATAAGTATACTAATATTTTTTTTTGTGAAGAAAAGGACTCTAACCCTTACCGTAATGCCTCAAAAATATATTCTCATAGCGGAGAGTATGTTTCAAACCACAACTAAATCTGACCGTCTATTTTGAACTACTTATCGACCAGTGCTAGGCCTTCATTTTCAACAAAAAAGGAAAAAAGTAAAATTTGCACTTAAAAGAGCTATAAAAGCCCCGACCTGGTTCTCTTTTCCGTTGAAGCGGCCCGTTGTGCCGTTCACTTCCTTATTTTTGTTTAACAAAAGTTGTTTTTTTTATTTTCACACAAAGCTGTTTATATTGCAGATTTCTCTCATATTTTTTAAATTTTGAAACACAATGCTTCTTAACATTGACTTTGATCAAAAACTGTTGTTTTGTTTCTTTCCTTCTCATTTCGACAGAAAACATCAGTATTATAACACAAAAAACACGAAAATAACGAAAAAAAAACGCGGACAAACGAGAAGAAAACCAGGGGGGTTACTATGTAACTCGATTCGAAAGTATGAATAGCTCGAAAGTTGTATTCGATCCGAATTTAAACTCTTACTATGTAACACTTTCGGATCGAGTGAAAAGTGCTGCCGCTAATTGAAATAATTTTGGCACTACTTTCGAATGTTTTATTCAATATTGGCAGTATTTATTACGCAAAATGTCAAAACAATTAAAACATAAATAAAAAAGTAAACAAACAAAATTGTGCAAGAAATATTTGTTACAAAAATGGATACGGTTGCCCTTTGGATGGAAAATGACGACGAGCGGTTGGAGCGTAAAATCCTACGCGATGGTGTAGATTTTATGCAGTTGACGGATGTAATGTAAGTAACAATTTATTAAATATGTTGTATGTAAGTAAAAATTTGTATTTGTAGGTTTGTACAAAAATTTCGGCTCAACAAGAATGCTTTTGAATATGTCTTGGCGAGCATTAGTTCGGAGCTGCCAACAACATGGAGGTCGACTGCTGTAACACCATCAATAAAATTAGGTGCTACACTTAAGTTCCTTGGGCAAGGTGGGTACCAACATCAAATCGGTCAAGACCGGTTTGCTGGCCTGGCACAACAAACTGTGTCAAAGTGCATCACAGAAGTGTGCAATGCTATTGAGAAGGCACATAAATTTCATCATGACCGAAGAGGAAAAACGAGCTGCCAAAAATTCTTTTTATGCCACGTCTGGAATACCAGGGATAATAGGAGCTGTTGATGGTACGCACATTCAAATAGTCCGGCCATCTAAAAACGAGCAATTGTTTTTCAACCGGAAGCTTAAACACAGCATAAATGCAATGGTCGTAAGTATCTCCACCATGATATCATCCCCTAAATATAATAACGTGATTAATACTTACACTGTGTGTGGTATTATAAGCTGTTTTATTGAAGGGATCTTTCAAGCGTCCCACCTTTAACGAGCATTTTCTTTGATATTTTAGATATGTGATCATACAATGCGTATAAGAGCAGTGAATGGATGTTATGGAGGAGCATCGCATGACTCTCACGTATGGAGCCTGTCGGAAGAGCGTCAGTTTCTTAAGGATGCTTATATTAATGGCGACAAGTCATCGTGGATAATAGGTAATTTAATTATTTCATTATTTAATTCTTCATTTTGATTTATTTTATTTTATCCGTAGGAGACTCTGGGTACCCATTGGAGCCATGGATACTTACATCATACAGGCGCGCCCATGAGCATTCTGCGGAAAGCAGATTTAACAAGCGGTTTTGCAAGGCAAGATCAGTGGTTGAACGCGTGTTTGGTGTGTTAAAGGGAAGATTTCGATGTTTGCTCGCAGCACGAAAAGGTCGCGCAAATATTGAATGTATGCTGTGCATTACACAATATTTGTATAGAGAATAATGTGGAACTACCTTCAGAAATAATAAATAATGAAGAAGAAATGGAATTGGCCACAACAACTTCTTTAGATTCTGAAGACAGAATTCAGTTCTTAGCCTTAGCCCAAGCTTTAAGAGACCAAATAAAAAACAATTTATAAAATATTCAACTCAAGTTTTTATTAATTCAGTTGTAGTGGTTTTACGAAAGTAAAAAAAATTTTAAATAATAATCTAACATATTAACGTATTTCAACTAAAAAACAATTTATAAAATATTCATTTATTTAGTTCCACTCAAGTTTTCATTAATTCATTTATAGTGGTTTTTCGAAAGGAAAAAAAATTAAATAGAAATATGAAATATTTACATGCTTCACAATGACAAGAAGGGTAAAATTAAAAATTACGACTTTTTTCAATATCAAGCATCTCTCTCTTTAAATTAAGCTTTGCAAGCTTCAGTTTTTGATTATCTGCGCTTAATTTCATTTCATGCTGGAATTTTCTCTCTGCAAGTTTATAATTTTTTTCCTCTATGTCCACTTGTCTTCTTTTGTATTTCACTATAGATTTCAAATTGTTGTTTACCTCTACCAAGAGGGATATGGAGCGCTTGTGGTATTCCATTTGACAATTCACTTGTTTTTCCAGCAATGTATGACTTTTTGGGACAGCGTGATTGAATAGGGAGGGAGGGAGTAGATACCACTGCACTGAGCAAACGTGCAGCATCTTGCTCGACGTCGATACTGCTTGTGGCCGTACGGTGTCGTCGCCGGTTGGGGGTGTACTGTTACTTACACCAAATTTCCGGACCCCACTCATACCATTAACCGCTTCCTTCATTTCCAGCAAATCTATCACCCCTTCTTCAAGGACAGTAAATGAACACATTTTTGCTGGGCCACCGCCTGTGCCCGAAAAATTTATGCGGTTCTTCCGTAATTTGGCCTTAAGGTGGGTCTTGTGATCTGCCCAAACCTAAACAAAAAAAAAATTATATCCATTTATGGGTAAACTATATATTACCAACCTTTTTCCAACCGACCACTTCCCGCATTGGTGGACCGGCAGGATTAAGATCTTCTGCCAATCTTGCCCATAAATTGTTTGTGGCTTGTTTGGCGTCCGGAGCTTTTATATAGGTCTTAGCCAACTGCGGATGCTTTGTCATAAAGTTGAGCATAAGCTCAAATTGTCTTTGCTTGGTGTTAACATTTTTCGTAGCACTATCCTATTGGAAAAGACTTGCATTAATTTTTATATATTAATATACATAAATTTAACAAATACTTACATTTTCAGCGTTTGGTGTCGATGTTTTGATTAATTTAAGTTCTTTTTAACGTTTCGTCCGTTAGCTCAAAATCAAACGAAAGCAAATGCATACTTTCGAGCGACTTTGACATCTACATTCGAATTACATAGTGATGCCCATCCGAAAGTAGACTACGAGTATCCGAAAATCGGATACGGCAACTCGAAAATAGCAAGTGTATTTACGAATTCGAGTTAGTTGGTAGCAAAAATCCGTATCCGTAATATTTAACTTTCGAATCGAGTTACATAGTAACCCCCCAGAACACTACCCATCTTTTAATCTATGTGAACTACACACCTTAGCTTATTTTCATAACATTTTTATAAAAATTAAATGTTTGCAGCACAAGTAAAAATACATAATGATAAGCGTATATCCTTTTTTATGAGCAAATATTTATTTCAGTAAATACGTTTAAACACTTATTTACTTTCTATGGTTAATTTTGATTACATATGTTACATAATTTATACATAATGTATATACGACCATACGTGTAAAGCAAAATCTATTAAATTTACTTTTTAGAGGATAGAGAAATTTATGACCTAGTTAAAGTTATACATTATTAATACGTGTTATTTTTACATGTTGCTATCATTAATGTTACTGTTGTTCACAATACTATAAATTAAAATTATCCTTGTTATAAAGCATGTTTGTGGATTATTTTCTTACGAAAGGGGTATAAATCATAAACACAGGATATAAAACCAAAGAATCTAAAAGAGGCAGCTTATTACGTGAGTAACTTTATTGAAACACTTACACTCCTGGAAAATAAAATTATAAAAATAAAAAAATTCCTGCAGCATGAATGGCTTATTTGTTACAAAAGAAATTATTTTTTTATTCCCTTTAATTATTTATAATTTTTGTTTTGCTTAATTAATTTTTAATTTAATTTTTTTAATTTTAATTTTTGTTTAAAATTCTATATGGTTTTTCACGGAAATCCGAAAATCTTTAGAAGATTAAATACTAATTTTAAAATCGATTAACTTTATTATTAATCAAGTGAATGGGGCTTTATTTCGTTATTTATTGATAAAGTCTAGAAGTAATCCTTACAGACTATAACATGCATCTTTTACTTAAAACTAATTTTACTTAAAAATATTACGCTTTACAACATCTTACGATGAAGAATAGTCAATAAATTGAAAAATTAAAATTAAAATCTTTACAAAGCCTTCGAATTGGAGCCGCATTTGGCGCATTTCGAAAATACTGTAAGAACAGTGGCTATTAATATCGAGTTGAAAAAAGCCGAGCATTAAAACAGATATTAGAAATCAGGAATTCGTCTGCAAATGTCCATTAATTAAATTGGTTCCAAAAGATACACTAATCATTATCCTGCGCCTTTTCAGCGTTGGCAATCTGATTAATCATAGCCAGCAGCAACCCCCAGGGGGCACATTTATCAGTCTTTATAGAATACTTGACTGTCAAGATCTGTGCAACCTGGGGAAAAAAGGGGTCCAGTCCCCTGAAGGCAGCAGGGGTCAACTGGGAAATCCACGTTATTTTCACGGGAATCAGTACGCTTGCAGAGTTCCGTTATTTGTCTCTGTAGACATTTAACTGTTCTCTGGCTGATTATTGAGGTTGGCCCCTATATGGGAGTATCGTGGTGGTTGTGGTTTCGCGGCCCCATAGCAGGTTTGTTGTTTAATATGGTGTTCAGGATCATCTCGCCGTTACTGACACCCTAGATGAACCATCCAGTCCAGTGAGCATGCTAGACATGTGTTCTGGACAGGAGTTGGATGGTCTCCAACATAGTCTTCAGCAAGGAGTGGTGGTTTTCAGCTCTGCTCTGGAATCACTAAAGTTGCAACTAGGAAAGACTTGTTGCTAGAATTAGTCTTCGGCTTCTTAGGGCAAGAATGGCGCTACATACCATTCACAGTGGTTTGACCATCATCTGGTTAGGGCTAACTGCCAGGTACAGATGTAAAATCAAATCACGCAAATAGCCTGCAGCAATAAGATACATAGAAGATGAACATAGAAGATGAACATGAAGATGAACTGACTGCCATGTTAAACCTCGTAAGCAGAAAATAAGAAATTGTTTCTGAACGATTCAATATTTCAGAATCATATCACTGAACTGTACTGTACTGTACTGGCTACTAGGTCCACATTCAAAATTGAGTCTAAGCAACAAAGTAATACTCTATAAAACAATTTTAAAGCCTATCTGGACTTACAGAATTCAGTTATGGGGAACATCATCGTACTCTAACATTGATATTATTCAAAAATATCAGTCTAAAACATAAAGACTTATTACACAAGCACCTTGGTTTGTTAGAAATAACAGTATTCATAATGATCTTGACATTTCTAACGTTAGGGAAGAGATAAGGAAATATAGTATGAATTACTTAAATAGACTTAGCAGCCATGAAAACATTTTAGCTGTAGTACTTTTAGATAACAGTGAAGAAATAAGACGCCTAAAAAGACTGCATGTTCTTGATCTTCCTTTTCTAATTTAAACTGATAACATTTTAAGAAAATAAACATAGAAATACAACTTGATTAACGCACTTGCAATTCGACAGACTTACAACTATAAATTAAGAAGTTTGTAGATAAATATGTCTTTGGTTAAGTTCACTGGAGTTTAACGTTTCTGTAATATCTTAAATACTTATAGGATTTGCTTATTATTTCATTGTAAATAGATTGCAAATAAATGTAAATAAATAAAAAAAAAATATCACTGAACCACATTCCAAAAGTAGTCTCACAAGTGATGTGTATAATTGTTTTTTTATGTGCGGGTCAGTGCACTCTTTGGCCCACCTTTTAATGAACGCAAGTACATCTCTTGCTTTATTAAGAGTCACGTGAATACGTTACATCTAACAGTTAATTTGGTGTCCATCAAGCTTCCCAAATCCAAAATGATATTGCAACTAATGTTTCGCTAAAAAGTAGTAAGTGTTATATAGCTTTTTTGTCGAGAAAGAGATACACTAGCATTTCATTAAGTTTATATCACACCGACTTTGAAAGATTTTTCTAGTCAGATTGAAACGATTGATTGATCTGATAGATAGACTGAAGAAAATTTTGATATCATCTGCGTACATCGGAATGTTGGAAAATTGGATAACATTTTGGAGATCATTAATAGAAAGGAGAAGTTAAATTGGCCTAATTATGGTACAATAAAAAGTTAAAATTATTATATTGAACGCTGCCAATGGAATTGATAAGTTTTTAGCATAATTAATTCGTAAACAGCTGGGAACACTATCACGTCCATGATTTAAGCAAGAGTTTAAACTTTTTACAACACGTAAAAGCTCATCAGCACAAATAAGCGGACACAAAATTGATTGATTTGTTTTTAATATGGATATTTACGGGTTTTGCAGTACTTATCTACAGAATATGTTGAGGCGTACTAAAGAAATCTAAAACACAACGGTCCAAGTGCATGGTTAGGTTACTGATTAAAGTAATAAAAGCTCGACCTTTTACTCCTACTGGTGTTGGCCAAAGGTAGATGGACATATGTTTACTTTTCTTGTGAATTTTGTGAATGTCAATTGCGATGGAATAAATCGGAGTATGACAATCTAAAAGGCGATAGAAATTTCAGGTATCATTTAGACAATCTGAAAATCAAAGTAAAAATATCGATAGTCTAAATTAATAACACTGGGATTTAAAGACTAGTGATAAACAAAGACTTAAAGACGTAAGTCATTCAACCGGCAACGTAAATCGAAAAACTAATTCCAATTATTTTTAGAAGGTCTCAACCCTCAAGCTGAAAACTAAATTCACGCAATTTAAATACCAGTTAAAATAAATTATTTTATAGTAGTTATTTATTTTGGATATTTGATGTGAAATTATTTTTGTATTATAATATCTGTGTTTAAATATACGTGCTTAATTTTTATAAACTCTAAAGCATGTTCCAAGTTCTTGCGTTTTTTTTGTTAAATTTCGAAGTCTTTTAGGGGTTTTTTTTTGTAGTTTTTGAAAATGAATATTACATTTTGTTTTTCAAATGTTTAGCTTATTTATACATAAAATGAAATACTTTGCATCAGATAACTACCAAATGTATGTCAGTGTAGTTTTACTATAACTGTGTAAATTGTCATGGGTGTGTGTTGTTAATTTGAACAGCCCACAAAATTTTGTTTTTAATTGCCGAAACATTAGTGCAATAAAAGTTATACTGTAAAAAAAGCTTTGATAGTACTTTGATATCGCAATTATTATTGTTTAAGTAAATTAGAAAAAAACTTTTTAAATATTGTACAGATACATATTATTCTGAAATACACTTATTGTAAGGATTAACTTTATTAAAGCTTTATTGTAACTATAAATTTTTATAACTGGAGGACTTTGGCTGGGGAGTGATTTATGTTTAGTTTGATTTGGTATTTTTTTATGAATAGACTAACGCCTGGACAACGCTTCTAAGTTAGGCAAATTTATTTTGAAAATCATAGTTCTGTTCGTAATACGTATCGTTCACTATGGTTAACATCATCGTCCATCAGAGCATTTTATTTTTGCCCACCCAGAAAAACTAACTAACTGTTGTGTTTTATGAACTGGTAAAATCATTGGTCCGTAATGCTTTAAAAAAAATGATAGTCGGAACGTTGTAGTCAATAGTGATGGCTATAGAACCATAATTACAGCCCTTTTTATACATCAATTGAACAAATACTATGTGCAGGAGCTATAGTTTCAAATAGATGGCGCAGCATGTCACAAAGCACGCACCACAATGGTTTTACTGAAGGCAACATCCGGTAACCACGTAGTTTTCTGCTTAGTAACTATGAATTGGTCTTCGAAATCACCCGATTTAACGTTACAGGTCAATTTTATGTGGGGATACGTAACGTCTCTTGTCTATTTCGTGATAAGATTTACATCTGCACCTGGCCATAAATAAGCCTTAATCAGATGGTGGTCAAACCACTGGGAATGAAAAGCAACGTAATTCACGCGCTAGGAAGCCGAGGAGGTATTCTAGCAACAGGTCTTTCCTAGTTGCGATTTCAGCGGTTCCAAAGCAGGGTTGCAAGCCACTACTCGTTGGTAAAGCGCTGGAGACTATACAATTCCTTGTCGAGAACACATGACTACTATGCTCACTGGATTAGAATCATTCACCCGTTGATATTATTAAAGGCGAGATGATCCTGGCCGCCATAATAAAGTTCATGCGGGGGCCGCAAAACCGCAACCACCACGATACTCCTGAAAGGCCAACCTCAATAAAAAGTCAGAGAAACAGCTAAAAGTCTAAAGAGACAATTAGCGGAACTCTGGGACTTACTACTTCCCGTGAAAATAACGTGGAGCTTCTAGTTAACCTCTGCTGCCTTCAGGGGACTGGGCCGCCTTATACCCCCAGCAGCACAGGTCTAGATGGTCAAGTAATCCATAAAGACCAATAAGTGTTCCCCCGAGGGGAGTCTCTTGTCTATGTCAGTAAGCCCGAAACGATTGACCACTTGGAGGATAAAATCTGCCGCGTTGTTGTATAGGAAAAATTTATCAAACAGTAGATCGAAAGATTTGTCTTCGTCCATGCCAGCCGTGACGCTTATATGCCAGAAATCATATTAAAATTATAATGTAAAAATTATATAATTAAAATTATAATTATAAAATAAACAAAATAAATTTCATGTTAATTAAAAAAATTATTGCATTTCAAAGAAAAATTTCAAGCATTTTTTAGAACGAAATATTAATTATTCAGTTTTTTTTTTTAATTTTTCTTTAAGTGTTTCATTTAAAATGCCCACATTGCTCTACTTGACTGCTTTTAGTTGTTATAATTTAAAATGCTAGAACTTTATTCTCTTGTTTTCTAAATGTTTCTTTTGCTGATAACTATTTTGAATTGTACTGTTTCAACTTGTTTATAGTCACTATTATTGTTGGAGTCATGGTCATTATGGTTTTCACTTTATAGAAATGCATGAGTCAGAAATAAAGCAATTGTTTCTGTCTAAAAATGTTTATCATAAATAATCTGTAACAATCATAACATGACATTAATCATTAAATTTAAGTATAATTGCAGCAAAGCAGTAAATAATATTTCTTTTACTTGCTAAATCACTATGTTTACAATTCTTACAAAATAAACAATACAAAACGATTTTATATTGAAGGAAATCTAACTGACTTCATAATTACAAGTTACTAAATGTTGACGACTGTTATTGCACTGAAGGAAGTCATTTGTAAAGCAATTTGCACAAAATTAATATATAATGCCCATAAATCTTAAAAATTATGGGATCTATTACAGCTGTCCAATTCTTTTTTGTAAGAAATATTTTTAAATATAGAAATAATTTTAAGTCCTTTCTTTCAGAAATACTATGCATACTGTTCAAAGAAGATTTTATAGCTTTAGTTAGTAAATATTTTATCTACCATAGACCTAGCACCCTTTAACTTTTCAAAGTTTTTGTATGTAAGCTTTAAAATTAAAACAAAAAAAAACTGTAAAATAAAGATAACCAAACTACTACTAAAAAAGTAGCCAGGGAAATATTATAAATTTAAAAGTGTTTTAAAAAATTAATTAGAATAATATTATTACAAAGGTGCTTTCTTTAGGTTTATAAGGAAAATAATTATCAATAAAAAATTTAACGAAATAACCTCTTGTGTCTTTTAACAAATTATATAGTTTTTGAGAAATCTTAGGCATACAAGACAACAACAAAATTTATATGCGAGAGTCGTTCAAAATAGACTAACTATATATATGCTATTTGGCTTAACTGGAGTATTGTTCCGCTAAATAGCGACTTCGTCTGAACATGGACAGAACTGAGGTCATTATGATCAAAAGTAAACGAAAAAACTTGTACCCCAACAGCAGAAATTGTATACCATCGCTGCGCATAGGTCATGAATTAATTAAGATTTCGGATGGGATGAAATATCGTGGGGAAACTTTAAATGAAAATTTTGAGTTCTATGACTATATCTTGGAACAGTCATATTTCTTATATGACAGAATTCTGTGATATTGGAGGCGACTCGATTGGAAAACTTAATTTCTTGTCTATCGCCAGATAATTCAACTTATTATATCCTCCTCCTTCCCAGTCTGATCCAGGTATTCTTCTTCACAGATAGGGAGGTTAAAAGTTTGGGATATGATCATCCTGGCATAGCTTAAGGTCTGGAAAGGCACCTGACGGAGTCTATCGCACGCCCTCTTGCGGATCGATATACAGTTCCATGGGCTTTAGTATAATCAACGCTTATATGACGCGATCGTGTATGAAATTTTTTGAGAGAGTTCGTTACCTGGAAAACAGACACATCGGACATTGCTTTGGAAGGGCTTACAGTGTAGAACCATTCGGGTATCGAAATATGTATCTCCAGTGGGCCTGCTTACCTTCAACGGAGCTAGCCTCCTTTACAAGAATGCAAACCTCTTATATTATCGTACGAGAGTTAATTCTTTGAATATGGATAACACCGCTCAATACTCCAATATATTATGAAGTGAATAATTCGTTTAATTTAATTAAAAACTCTAAAGTGTTGTGTATAATTATTTTGCAATAAAAGAGCTCAATACAACATAACGTTTATTAAAGGTATAAACGTAATAGTATTAAAGTAAAATAAAGTGCGTGAAGATCTGATATTAAGTTGTTTGGATTTGTTCCGCCAATAATTGAAATACTGCTGTCGTCCCCTTCGGAAAAAAAATTTATATCGTCAGATCGAAAGCGCTTGTCGATCATACCAAACAAATAGCCAGTAACGAAGGTTTTTAGTAATGGGAATAAAAACAGTGCTCCTTCTTAATTAAACAGTTTTTTAATGTAATTTTAACCTAAATAAGTAATTGAACAAATAAAATATTAAATATCCAGCTTACGTGAATGCAATATATCCTTCCCCATAATTATATTATACTTTAATTGACGCAATTTGCTTCCTAGTTGCAGAGCAGCATATATTTGGTTTTTCATTTTATAGTATTAAGATTTTTATTTTTTTACATTTATAGTATTTGCCAAAGGTCAGATTAAAAAAATATTTACTTTGTTTGAATAATCAACTCGTACTAAGGAAAACTTTCATATTTGTTTAAACTAATTTCGGTCATGCTGAATCTCATATACCTTTAAACAAAAGGTGTTATTATTTTCTTAAAATAGATCCTTAATATAGAAATATAATAAAGGAATTTTTGGTTATATTTTAGTACCTGGGTTGTTTATGACTCGTATTACACTCTGTGAGCTGCTCTCCATCCACTAAAAGTCGAAAAGTGGTGTACGTCCTTTTTTTTCTAAATTTTCGAAAAATATATGCGAATGTCTTTTCTCGAAAATGTGATCACCGTTAATAGACCGATTTTACTGGCAGAGTTCTCGAAAATATATCTGCCAGATCGCAGCTCTTCTATTTTCCACATCTATGCTGGTGTTTGGAAAAATTTTTGTTGCCCTGATTCTAGTAGAGAACTAACATATTGACATACTGATCAACGGAAAATGCCTGATATTGATCTTGCCATAATTAAAAGCATTTCAAGAGAGATAATTGACATTGAAACATTCCTAAATTTATCTTTAGATCATTCACTCACAATCGCTACTATATGGATCTTTAAAAAAATAATCTCACCGTGCAGGTGGTTGACGAAAATTGTTTGAATTATAAAAAATGAATCAGTGCTAATAGTTCGGAAAAGTCCTACTAAGAACGCCAGATGAAGTGGAGCAGTGCTTACTAATTTCAATAATAGCCTCAAACTAACTGCCCATGATGCTACGAAGACACGACAAAACATTCGTTACAATAAAATATATTCCTTAGATGTGAAACGTATGTGGGATGAAAAACGGAGAACTCGTAGAGAGTGGCAATCTCACAGATCTCCGCTATTAAAAGTCAAATTAGAAGAAAATGCTAAACGACTAAGAGAACTTCTGCCATCACGAAAACCGCATCTCTAAAAAAATACTTATCAGACCTTAATGCTACTCCACAAGTAGATTACTCATTTTGGTGTGCAACAACAAATCCTAAAAAAACTGTTATACGTAAGCGTACTCTAAGTGGTAGCTGGGCAAGAAAGGAAACCGAAAAAGGCAAGCTATTTGTTACCTATTTAAAAAATTATTTACCCCGAACGAATCTACTGATATCACTGAATTGCAACCCATCGACGGTAGAGCAGTTTCACTACTAAGATTTAAGCTTCGTTATATTGAACGGGCAATTGCTGCTCTAAGCACAAAAAATCGTATGGTTTTTATAAAATAAGCAACAAGATAATCATAGAACTTCCCCGGTTGTAGTTTTTAATGCCTTTTTTTGCCTTGAGTCCTTTCCTCAAGCGTAGAAAGTCTCCTTAATAACTATGATACCCAAGCCAGGAAAAGACCACACCAAGGTTATGTCAAAATTATTCAAGAAAATCTTAATTACTAAACTGAATCGTCAATGTGGATTCAGAAGACAGCACAGCACTACAGAATAAAGTAGCAAATTAGTAAATGTTGTTAGAAAAACCTTTGGCATGGTATCAAGACTTACTATATAAGTTAAAGCCATATTTACCAAAATATTTCCATCAGCTTTTAATTAGCAAATTTATTCTTAAAGAAGATGATTTTTAAGCCAATTAAAGCAGGAGTCCCCCTAAATAGCATTTTGGAATCCGTTTTTTACTTGTTGCACACTTGTGATATTCTTACTAGCAACTGAGTCCACCCATCGACATTTGCCGAGGACACAACTTTTCTTAGCGTTTACGAAAGCCCCCAAATAGCATTCAGTTACCTTTAGGATCATATACACCATTTCGAGGTGTGGTTGAAAAAATGGAAAATAAATGAACAAAAATATATCCCCATAACATTCACACTGCGCAGAGACGCACGCCCTTCTATGCGTATAAATAACCAAATTAATACCCAGCATCTAGAGGTCGAATACCTTGGCATAATTGGTATACATTCAACCCTTAGCTTAGGTGGCAAACTTTTATTTGCAATTCATTCGTCAAACCTATATAGTGTTATGGGATCCAATTATGTGGTACTACCTCAGCTTCAAACATAGAAATAACTCAAAGACTCCAAAATAAGATTTCACGGATGGTAAAATTGGCACCTGGTATATAAAAAACGCTAACATTCATAAGGATCTTAATATTCTATTAATCTCTGATCAAATACTAAAAGAGCATCGTATCGCAATTTCCCTAACGACAGTGGTAACATTTGGATTAAAAGGTGAAATCGTGGCTATATTAGCGGAGCATCAAAAGAATAGCTCTCATATAATATCAGCAACCCTATAACACACAATCTTATTGTCTGGCACTGGATGGACTGTACAAGTTTATCTTTAATTTTGAAAAATAGCTCAATAGACAATTTGTTTTATTGAGTTTTTTGTAAAAAGAAACTAGATGTAAAATAACGATTTTTATCACCTAAAACTGACTGCGTGATTGTAAATCACTTGACAAAATGCCTTTAAAAGAAGACAAACGACAGGTTTAATTAAAAATAAGGCAATATTAGCTTTTCAATGTTGTGTTTATTTTAGGTGCTATTAATATTCATTATGACTATTTGAATAGCAAACTCCCTAATTTAGCGTTCTAAAGGAAGGGCAACGAAAGCAAACGAAGTAGTGAAAGATTAAATATTTTACTTAATGAAATATTTAAAACTTAAAATTTACTATTTGTATATGTTAAATATTAATATACAAATATAGTACATTCAACTAATTGTTATGAAAAATCCCAATTTCTGAAAACTTTTAATAAAAACAATTTTTTTATTTATAGCGAAAAGCAGTATTGCGAAAACATATTTATTTATGCAGGAAATAGATGGGGAAAAGTTAAAATAAATGTATGCTGATATATTTTAGGGGAGTAAAAACTTGTTAAACTGATGCATATTATTAGGGGAAATTTAAATTCTTATATTAAATATAAAATAAAGAAAATTTAATATATTTCGGCGTTAAATAGGGGTTTTAAATTGAAAAAAATTAAAAATATTATTATTATTCATGTAGTTTTCATAATAATCATTTGTATTAAAATGTAAATAAAAGAATAATTTATAATTTTTAAAATTTCTTTAAGCTCAGTAGCTTATGTTGAATAAATTTAATAAAAAGCTCTTAAATCTTACTGAGTTACCAACAGTTTTTTCGACAATTTATCTTTAAAAACCGACATTAGGGGAACAGCAAAAGGTTGATTGTATGGTATCAGCAATCATATGAACTCTCGCAGAGGCCTTAAGTTGTGGTGAACCATAATACAATATTCATGTAGGGGCAACTAAACGTTTTTACATTACTATATATGCCTTTACACATCTTTTAAATTATTTTAATATTAAGTTTTTTTTAGCTTCGAAAAATAACTAAAGTTTCTTTGCAACATATATCTCTATATACTGAATTGATTATTAAATAAACTAATTTAATTTATTTTACATTAACATTAGATAGCAAATCGATACGTTGCTTGTAGAAAAATTTAAGTTATAGTAATGTTAAAATTTCAAATTTCAATTGATAAATTTAATTTAAACTTACTGCATTTTGAGATATATATAAAGGGTTTTTCAACAAGAAGTTTGTTTTCTAAAACAAAATAAAGCAAAAAATTTAAATTAAGGTGATTCAACTTTTTATTGTATTACGAAAAGAAAGTGAGAGTGAGATGTCCACCATCATTGTTAATCACAACGCGGGTTTTTAGTTTTAAAACCGAAATCGATTCGTATAGACACTGTTCTTAACATAACACCAAAAAAAATAATCCAGTGGTCGTAAATCACACAATCTGGCTAGCGACTTAACTGCTGATTGTCGTGAAATTTGGTTTGCAATTAATTGATGGTTTCATTGGCTGTGTGACCTATGGCACCATCCTGTTAAAACCAC
Source organism: Trichopoda pennipes (assembly GCA_030448955.1). Classification (NCBI taxonomy): domain Eukaryota; kingdom Metazoa; phylum Arthropoda; class Insecta; order Diptera; family Tachinidae; genus Trichopoda; species Trichopoda pennipes. The sequence goes on along the minus strand of JASKUP010000182.1, from coordinate 110,595 downwards.
ATGTCAGTGATATAACCGTCGTCAATAATAGGCCAAAACTGAGTTGTTAGCATTTCGCTATAGCGTGATCCATTGACTGTTGCCGCATTTCCAGCCTAATCTTCAAAACAAGGGCCCAATCACGTCTCCAGACCATATAGCGCACCATACTGTGATACGTTATGCAAACGTCATAGTACAAAATAAAACTACACGCCAACTATTTTTATTGTTTCCTTTCTTAGACATATTTAATTCATTATGGATTTGGCGTTTCCTACTACTTTAATTAGCTATAAGCAATAATGATTGTTTGATTTATATACTTTTTAGAAGGATCGGCTTTTTTATGAATTCAGTGTTTTTAAAATAATTTATTTATCCGATATTCCGATAATCTTGAATAAAATTCTAAAATCAGCCATTAACAACAACAATAATTATATATACAATAAACACACGAGTCACAATAAATATTTACATTTGAATATTTTTAAAATTTTTCTGTTGTATGAATAAAAAAATTTTAAAAGCTGAGCGAGTTTCGAATTAACAGCTTAAAGCTTTCAGTTGAACAGCGATAACTCACTAAAATAAAACTAATTATTTATTTTCGTTAAAAATAAAATTTTAATTAATTTTTACTAATCATTAAATGAACTTAAAAAACCAAATTAAACATTATTTTTAATTTCAATTTTTACTTTTTATATCTTTACTATAATACATCTGTAAAAAGGTTTGTTTCGAGCATTTTGAAAGTTTTGCATTTGTTAAGGCAAAATGAGGGAAATCATTCGCTAAGGACTATAAGGGTAAAGACTTGTTAAAGTACTTCCACTTGGCAATCTAACCTTTTAATTAAAAAAAAGGTTTTTTAACAATTAATTAAATACAATAATTTGTGCCTAGATTTTATACAAAGAAAGTTTACAATTACTTTACTTACTTATGTATTCACTTACTTATTTCAGAATTAAATGTTTATTCTCTCCATGAAACCATTGTGATTTTTAAATTTTCTGCCGTAATAAAATATTTCATTATCGAATGTTGTTGCTTGTTGTTCTTAATACTATAGTTTCCTCATTAAGTGGAAAAAGGAGCAATAAAATTATAATACACAGTAAAAATAGGAAAAACAAAATGAATTGAATTTTTTTTTATTAAGAGATACATTTCGACTATCCGTGTAGGCGGAGCGATGGTAAATATAAAGCCAATTCATTGTTATTTTTTAATGTTTTAATTTACGTTGATGTAATTCAAGCATTCCAAGTTTTCTTTTAAATAATTTAAATTCACTGATACTGATTTACTTAACTTAAAATTTTGTTATAAAAAAGTAGACCTTATTCCAAACAAAAATAAAGTTTTATGTTGGTCATCTGTTTAAATTTTCATTTTTTTTTACTTTTTGATTTTTAATTGAAAATCAACCGATTTGTTTGAAAAAATTATTGAATTCTCTAAAATTTTGAGAAGACTTTCTGGTTTTCTTCACTAAAATTATAGGGCTTTAAATTATTTAATCTAGATTTAAGCGCAATTAAATCAACCTTAAGAATTAATGAACAATAATGAACAAATGAATGAATGTAATGAGTTCAGTAAAAGTAAAGTAAACGTAAAATATTTTCAGTAAGTCTCATTAAAACCTAAAAATCAAAGTTCCCCAGAAAATGTAAATATCCAAAAAAATTTTATTTTTATTTAACTAAAAATTATTTTAAAAATCATTTAAAAATAATTTATGAAAAACAGAGCCAATAATTCATAACATATAAGCGTTAGTAGAAATCGCAATTCACAAAAACTTAAAAAGAATACATATTTTTTATGTTATCCATTTACGAATTCTTGCAGCGTCTCGTCTATCTTGTGCCTCGTAATTTCATTCTGTAGAATTATCTCTGGTGCTCGCCATCGTAATGTTGTAAAGCCACCATTATCTCCTCGTAACTATATCGGCTAGTATGTTTTTGAGGATTTCTGCTACTGCTCCCTTTTAGGTCAGAATAGCCTGTATAGCTTTTTCTTAAATGTTCCATCCATATTGGCTGGACACTGTTTCGAACTGGAACTTAAAAACATTACAAGTTGCCCTATTTCGAAAGCTCGGTGTATTTATCTTGCTAGCGCTCATAGAGATGACTTTCATCGATGCCTCGTGCACATGAAGATCGCTAATTTGCGTTTTTGACTCCTACATTTCTCCTTCGATTTTCTTTTCAAATTTTTTCGTCAAGCTCGCAGACTTTCTGTTCGATGGCATTCACTCCTTTACCGAAAACTTCCGATATTCCTTGAATATATGAATATAGCGGCATTAAATCGATGTTGTTGTTTACTGCTGGGGTACATATTTCAATCTTATTTTTTCTTCAAATTCCTGTTTTCTTGTCAATATCATGCAGCTTAAATTTTGCAATTCTGCCTTACTATCCGCTGTCAGCAGATCCAATTTTCTGAGCTCCAACTTTTAACTCATCAAACTTCATTATAATATATTTTTTATCTGTTGTTATTAGATGAGCTTTCTACTTTTATACACAAAAGAATACAGGATGGTAACTTTGCCAATTTAAAAACTAAAAGCTGCTGTATTAACTTTATCTTCTGTCGACAACTTGCACGCTTGAACTGCTTTATCACTATTATGTTCACTTAATAACGTTCACACTTAAACTACCTCAGCACTCACCAGAAAACTCGATAATAAAGTCATTACATGTAGTTGTTGTTATCATTATTCAGTGTAGATGTGTGATTGGTTGTGTGGCTTCTTGTGCTGTGTTAGTTGTTTTTATTTTCTGATTGTTAAATTTTGTTCGTGAAATTTTGCTCTAGCATGTTGTTATTATCTTGTGTTCATAAGATTTCTAGGACACTGCTTGATTTGTAAACAAAGTTAAAAGGTCTTAAGCTAAGTATCTTGGTAATAATATTGAATAAATTTATGTAAATCAATGGTGTGCAACTTCCACATGCAACGCCATAAAAAAAAACATACAATATTTATGTCACCGAAATAGCTGAAATATATCATCACAAATCGTTATTTTCCCAAAATATATTTAAGAAAAAGCTCAAGGAACATATGAGTAATAATAAAATAATATACAAAAAGTAAAGGTTGTCGTTAAAAGCATAAAAGACACATTTTTAAAATATGTGGCACTTGAAGTGATCAACGTTAAGCAAAGATAATTTGATTGCTTCGGGTTCTTTTGTGTACATTTACAAATTGCTAGAATTTAAACAGGTGTGAGAGACAGCACGTCCACACTACTACTACAGATCTTCCATTTTTAAATAAAAAATTGACTATAATAAAACGAAATGAAGAATGAAGACATCTTAAGGCAACAGCTCTCCTTAACGGGTTCGGAAGGTTTCTATTATGGACAACTTATTGTAGACTAAGGCTAGAGTATTACTAGTTCGTATTTTTATTAATGTAAAATATTTTTTTGCAGTTATTTAGAATGAACTTTTATAAAATTAATCAAGCAAGATTAAGCTAAATATAGTTTAATATTATTTTAATATTGATATTTTAATGAGATTTATGTTTTAATAAAAAATAAATAATAAAACTAAATTAAATAAATATAATACACCAAATATTTTATAAAAAACTAATATTGTTAGGAAGATGTTTTGTTTAAGTTTTAAAAGAAAACAATTGCCACTAAAAACGTAAACGAAATGACCTACTGTGTGTTTTAGAAGGAATCTTATACACACAAAACTGCTACACATGCATATTATAAATTCCACGAAATAACTTAAACAACAGAAAACAACTAGCACAGATCAAAAACAAAATGCACAACCATACAGGCGTTTACACAGAAGGATGATAACAACAACAACAACATAGGGATGATATTAAAATATTCTTGTGTATGAGGGAACCGCTAAAATATATAAGTATGGATATAAGCACCACTTATTGGCAAATGAAGTTAATTCAAGTTAAACGTCGTTAAATATAGACAACAAAATTATATACAGTGGTGAAGTTACCATCGTGTTTTTTTTTTTTGTCTATTTAATTTAAAAACCAGATTGTTGTGTTATTATTTTGCAATAAAAGAACTCAATATAAGAAAACGTTTATTAAAAGAAATAAACGTAACAATAACTTTAGCAACTTGTAACTCTGTTTTAATTTTATATTTATTCAGCTGTGAAAAATGCTTATAAAGAAGAGAAAAGCTTTGCCTTTTAAATAATTAAAGAAATTAGTTGTTTAGAAATTTAAGCACTTTACCATTAGATTTACTAGCTTCTCTCACAAGTAATTAACTTCTTTTTTTTTAAAGAGAAGTAGCACTTCAGGCAACAATGCCTATTAAGTCGCAACCCTGCTACATTCTTTAGGAAAGGGATAGAGAAGAGATGTAACATGTGGTGAAAGTAGAAGGATAGTCGGAAATTACCTGCCGTATAAGACAGCACAGCGATCAGTGACTATGCCTTCATAGCTGAGGAGCCCCACCGACAGTCAATTTTTTTTTTGTAGTGAAACAAACCAAGGTCTTCTATGGGAATCGAACCCACAACCCCCATACAGACAAGCTAGTACACTACCTACTAGCCTACAGGGGCACCTAACTTGTGTTTTTAAGAGTTCCATTTAAAGTGGAAAAACAAATATAAACAATGGCATGTGATGACTTTAGCTCCCAGGCATTAAAATTTTCTATATAACTTTTAAACTTCTTCTCAACAATTTCTGTCAGATGTCATGATAAGAAATTTAAATTAAAACGGAATTTGGTCGACAATATTTTTGTGAAAACATTAAAACTAGTTTAATCCAAAAATATACATATATAAATTAAATTTAAATCTATTATGTATAACCATGCAGGTATTAAGTGCAAGTTGATCTAATGATGTTCAAATATTTTGTGCCATTTATTTGTTGAATTAATTGAATTTTAACTAAATTTTTAAATTTTCTTATTGTGACATTTATTAGAGCTTTAAGACATCAGATCCTTTTTACGGTACACTTGATTTTCATTGTACACTATATAAGTTTCTACCCCCAAGCCAGCCAGACGGTAATATTTCCGAGCATCAATCTAAATGCTAATTTAAAAGAGCATAACCTTTAATAGAAGAGTTCGAAAGCAGTACTTTTCAGTAAATTTTATAAATTTTTTAACGTTGTCTGTGGTTTGATAACTGCTTCGCCTTTGCTCATCCTCAAACGTAGGACAAGCTCTGGATTTTATTTTATAATTTTAAAAGATTTTTGATAAGATCACTTTAGGATTTCTAAATATAAAATTAAAAGAATTTATCCTACAAATTTACCTTTTGGTAACTATTTTTTTATTTTATCTTCCCGAAATCTCTGATTCCTTCTAGAATTATTAAAAAATAAGTTTTTAAGTTTTAGCGAAAATACAAAACAAAAGTTAATAACTATAGACTAAATTACAGCAATAACTAAAATTTAAATAACGAACGAAACGTCAACATGAATAATGCAATTTTAAATGTCTATTTTATTATTGTTATTCATTATCTTGCTAATGTAAACAAATTGGATAAACAAAATAGATAGCTTTCAATTGTATGAGAGCACATTGGTATAGTATCTCTTAATTTGTCCAAAACGGTTTGCTTCAGGTGGATGTAAAAAATCACTAGTGCAATAATTTGATTAACTATGTAAATTTATTTCTATTTGGGTACGATTTTCCGTCGACCCTCGTCAAATTTGGTTTGTGAACAAACTGGTTTCGGCCGTTTGCCATCTTCAGTGTTCTTTTCGTACTAGTTGCGTTCTATTGTCAGCTGCGTTTATAAAGTTCGTCTTGCTCCTATTTCCCTTCGTGTTATTGCATTCGTCCTTTCTCTCCTTTTTGCCTGTACCTCTCTCTCTCTTTTTTCGTTTGTCGCTTTTTACCTAATTTGTCGCTCCCTTTTTCATTCGTCTTTCTTCCTAGCTAAATCCTTTTACAATCATGCTTGTTGTGTGAACCTGTTGGGTTTTTTTTTATTTGACATAATAATCTGAAATTGCACGTTTATGATGTTCTTTGTGGCGTTGGTCTTGTGTACCTGCGTAACGTGTTTGTATTTGTTCATTTATTATTCGTCCGTCAAATGTTTTTTGTTTGTATATTTCCATGTTTTCTAATAAATTTAGTCTCCTTCCTTTGTGCTGTGTATGAAGCAGTTTAGCCGTTGTTTTTATATGTCCTGGTGTACATTTGTTGTTGAATATATGGTTCGCAAATTTGATTCTAGAGTTGATTTTTGTTCTCGTAGTTTTTTGTTATAGTCTCTAATGTGTTCCCTAAATCTGGTCTTAATTTTTCTGCCTCGGTTGTTTTATTCCGTAGTATTCTGCCTAGGTTGTTCCTTGTTTTGAATGCGGTATTGATGTTGTGTTTTCCAAAGAATTTTGTCAGTTTGTACGTTGTGTTTCCCATATATGTTAATGTAGCCCATTTTCTCCTTTCATTCTCTTGTTCTTTGTTCGTTCTAATTTGTTTCTTGATGTTATCTACGAGGCGCTTTTTGTATCCGTTGTTTTCCGCTATGGTGTATATTGTTTCCATTTCCCTCATATACATTTGCCGTGTTAGTGGTGTTCTCTCGAGTCTTGTTATTAACTGCCTGATTGCTGCGTTTTTGTGTTGCTGGGGATGATTTGATGAGTTGTGTATTATTGTGTCCGTTGCTGTTGGTTTCCTGTATATTTCATATTCGATTCTGTTCGAGATTATGTTCCTGTTGATCGTTAGGTCTAGATAATTAATTCTTTCCGCCTCTTCTCTCTCCATTGTAAATTTTATGTTTTTGTGTTTTCCTTTTCTTTTCGTACTCTAGTACGTATTCTAGTACGAGAAGAACACTGAAGGTGGCAAACGGCCGAAACCGGTTTGTTCACAAACCAAATTTTCCGAGGGTCGACGTAAAACCGTACCCAAATAAGACAATAAAATATAATACAAACTCGTATCTATGTTACTAAAACCACACTGTAGAAATATCGAATACACCAATAAAAATTATTTCACTTTGCTTCAATCAAAGCACATTCAAATAACTTTTCCATTAAAATCCATTTTATATTTATATAATCTTATTCCTGTGTAGAATATTTTGCTTTGATAACAAGCCAGCTTAGTATTTTTATTACTGCATGGAAATATATATTTGGGTTCATTGCAAATGTAAATATTTTTTAAAAACAATCAAGAGATTTAGAAAAATTCCGTACATTAAAATCAAACCTCAAAGTTGTATTTGATGGTTTTTTGATTCGTAGTTTTTTGATAAAAAAAACCGAAGAAGAGTCTTCTGCTACTCCTTCCAAAGCATTACAAATATTATTGACAATATTCACGACTAACTGGAAATTTGATCAAATATTATTTTTTCAATGGATATACGTCTACAATCTTGCATTCTATTTGTACTAACATACTTTGAAATTGGATTTTTTTTTATTTTCAAAACATCAGTCTAATTTTTTTTCTAATGATATTGTTACGGATGCGTCTTGCTTAAATTTTAAAAGAAACTAATTAAGAAATAAAGTAAATAACTGGGTATGCTGTTTACTATCTGCGTAGCTTGATAAGAAAACTTACCCACGCAAGGCAAAAATAACTTTCTTAATCTAATTCAAAAAGAAACTTTGTCAACATAAAAACATAATGATCTGTTTGTTTCTGACTCACAGGTGGCGCTCCGACGTTCCCAACCGTTACTTTAATTCTTATTTTATACTTTATAAATAAATATAATGGAATATTATAATTATAATATAATTCATAAATAAAGTAATGCTATTAATTTGTGTTAAATTAAAAATTGAATTCAATTTAAATAGAAATAACGTGTAAAAATAATAATAATAATAATAATAATAATAATAATAAGAAAAATAATAAGTATAATAATAATAATTCATTTTAAAATTAAAACAGTAATTATAAAGTAGAAATATTGTATACCTGAAAAGGAGGGCACGACCGTTACAACTTAAACAAATAAATTATATAAACATTAAATCAAATGCTGGCGTTTAGGCTTATAAGTGGTCGAACATTTGAATATAAACTTGGCTTTTTTTCGAATTTCGAACGGTTCTATGGAAGTTCTTATTTATATATAAATTGTAAAATATGCACATATAATTTACAAAAACGGAATAAATTTTGCAAATCTTTTGTCATGCCAGTTATCTTTATGATTACATTTACTATTTTATATATCATTTTCTTTTAAACTGCAACTTAAATTCTAAATACATAAATGCTTAGTTCAGTAATTTCAATTTAAATGATTTCACAAAACAGTTTTATGCTTGTACAAATTAAAGTTAAGTAATTTATTGAATTAAAATTATTAAATTAATAAATGATGATGCAGCTTTTTAATCTAGGTGGCTTTATTGGTGGATACATTGTTGTTGTTGCATATGTTTCTGTAACTCGTCTAACGAACATATTTAAATCATTCGTAGTATACAAAGTTTTTGTGAAGATTTACATAATGCTATAGACGGTATTTACTTTACAATGTCATTTGATATATAGGCCTATTAAAGTTCAAAATAAAGAAAACAATTTCACTCAAAAGTTTTAGATAAATAGGCAGGAAAACGCTTACTCAACATGTGTTTACGATACGTGCATATCTTCGCTTGAAGTATCTTGATTATCATAATGGCTGCGGCACTACAGTGTGCTTAATAGTTTGAAAAAAATTATAAATAGCTTTGCGTCTTATAGTACTTAATATCGTGTTATTGTAGTAAAGTCCCAAGCTTCCATTAGCTGCAACATATAATTTACTACAGATAGCATAATTGTAGTGATTATTTAATCCTGTGGCATTATATGTGTAAGACAAGTATTAGCTGTTTAAATTTATTTCTTTTGCCAAATGATTGTCTTTGTTTGCATTTGTATAATTTTGCTGCAAAGCGTAAATTTTTATGAAGAAAACAAGAACATTACCAACAACGCAACAATTTATCTTAATCAGTTTTATACTTCCCTTAAGTAAATTGTGACAATTAAAATAGCATTATCATGCTGACTTCATCTGAAACAATGTCTTTCTTTATTCCCATCTTAAATTGTTTAGATGTTCTGTAGTTTTTTTATCCTTTTTATATTCGTTTATTTAATCATTTCGCTACAGCAGCAGTTACACAAATGTTAGTTAAGCAACATTTTTTGTTGGTTGCAATTTACTGTTGTCTCTACATTTCATTTATTTTATTGTTTATTCCTTTTGTTTGATTGCCAGCAACAACATTCTATCGCATGTTTTTCTGCTTCATCATGGTTAGCAAGCGTGCAGTTGTATTTAGTTTGTTCTATTGTGCATTCTAGACTCAGTGCGAAATGTTTGTGCACTAAGCCGTAACTAAGCTAAATATTGGAAAAAACTTCCATGACAGTTAAGAAAAAGATCCATGGCAGTTAAGATAAAAAAACTTCAACTAGATGATAAATTTAGCTTTTTATTACTTTCGCAGGTAAAAACATTAAGAATGTTTGGATTGCGAATCATAGCCTCGTCTACTGTTAAAATTTTTTTTTTGTTTGTCCTACTCCATAACTGGATCCGACTCATTATACTGCTACTCTTTATCCTCAGATAATCTCTGGTAACTGAATATGCGCTTTTAACAAACTCACGCCGCCATTCCCCCGGTGTGACTCAAACTATTCAATATTATGTTATGCAAACAAACAGCTTTAATTAACATAACCGTTTAGACGACAATGAGGTGTAAATCGCAATCTCGTACTTTATCAACTGTGTTAAAAGAACACACCTTCTCCAACTAAGATTTAGTAGACGTTTGGAAGCGAAGCCACACAATATTCCGATAGCAAGTTTAAGCTACTCTTCTATAATTATTTTCCATTTTAAAAACACATCTGTACACTCGAAAACCATTTTTTAAAAAAAATGAAAATGAAAAAGTAGTTTCGAAATGTTTACTGTATTTTTGTATAAAAGTTTTGTTGTTGTCTCTTTGTGTTGTTTTAACAAAATTTTTCTTTAATAATTTTTTTTCAGGCCCTACTCATGCAATGTATTTTGCAGAAGTGTGAAGTTCAGTTGTTGGGAAGAGGAAAGAGGGATTAAAATTTGTGGACATCCAATCTGCACTTTCCTGCATTGAAAGTGATATGAAATACCTCTGGAAGGATTTTTATTCTGCATACGAGCTGTTCCGCTAAAAATTGAATTTTCCTTGTAATGCGTAGTGCGATTTACCGCCAATTGATAGGCTCTCAACGAAAAGCGTGTTAAACTTAAAAACGTGCGAGTAAGGGGAAAAAGTTGCCTAATTTCTTTGGAGCACTTACCATTGTTGTAACGATAAAACAATGACATACAACCAAAATTTGTCGACTCTAGAAAATCAATAGAGTTGGATATACTACTTTCCCCAATGAACAGCTAGGTCCTCTCTTGTACGCGGTCGACCAACTCCAAAACAGACTTTGGGGCACCGGCTAATACATGAGAGTTTTATTCCATTTTTGGACGAATATAGCTGGCATAAATAGTACAAAGATCGGATGGAGTGAAGTATCTATTACACCGTTTTTGAAAAGCGAGGCACATGAAAGCTTCTCTAGAGATCTAAAAATTGTTAGTGCATAGAACATTATACTGCATTTTCATTCAAAAAATATCAAGAGCTCCCGATTCCTTAATGCTTATATCACCAATAATAACAGATGCAGCATCATTTCCGAACACACATCTATGCGTAAGCTGCCTTACGGGCATTAAAATTGACTCTATTCAAAGGATCCCATTTGACTACCAATACGAAATTGTAATTGAGCCTATAATTCATATTTTGCCCTTTAGAAGCCAACTCAAACTAGTTTGGTCTATTACTGAATACATACGGATGAAAAATGGTGCTGCCATCTGCAAAAGAGTAAATAGGGTTAACATTTGGTATAGAAGGTCATTTAGAAAAATAAGAAATAGGGTAGGAGTGAGAACGGAGATTTGCGCTGCCCCTGAATTAATATTGAACTCTTTTGATGAAATCCCATCTATAACAACTCCTATAATGAGCTTCCTGAGAAAACCCAAAATAAATCTAAAGAAATTATCACCGACACCATAAGCAACAAATTTTTACATAAGTGCATCATGCCACACTCTTTCAAACGTCTTGGAAACATTTAGAGCCACCCAAGGTTCTCCGAATTGATGTATGGATTTTAGCACCCTTCCAACACGTTGGAAATTCAGCGGTATGATACAACGTGCTGAGCGTGGAAGATCACTGTTTCAAGGCGAGTGCTGAAGTTCCATCCGGCCAAGGAGACTTGTTAATGTTGAGATTTGCAAAACGGCTCGAGTTCGAAATCTTCTCTTTGGCGTAGTAACAGATACTCTGTCGAGCTCGGATGATGGCTGACTGCTTTCCGGCAAATAAGAATCACATTCAAATTTACCAGCCATAAGGTTACCTTCATCAACCGAGTCAGTGAATATATCGTCAATCTTTAAAAGACTCGGAATAGAAAAACTAGCGTTATCGCTTACTCTTTTAACAAATGACCAAAAGCTCTTACTACACCGAGAAGTAGCAAGAACTTTAGCACGAAGACGCTTTTCGTACAGATTTTTTCGCGCCTTAGTACATTGGCATACGTAGATCTTACGATATATCTGGCGTAATATAAGACTCGTGCAAAATTTGGGGTAGCATCTGAAATTGGCCATATGGCTTCGCTTTCCCTCACAGCAATACGTGGTGAATAATAAATATTTTATGAAAATATAATTAAATATTTATTTTTAAAGGAATCTAGTACAAACTAACGTAGATTTATCATTATTTATGTTAAAACTGTAGACTTTGTTAGGATTTGAACTCATAATGTTTTGCTTAACGAGAAAACAGACTACTAAAGCTCCTACTGTGGATAATCAATAAGGCAAACTAACTTTAGCTTTAATTATGTTTACATGCATCACAGAGATATATAAAGTTTTCAGATCTTATATTCGTTACTAGGATATATATCCTAGTATTTTATTTATTCGTTGAGTTCTTTACTAGATGAGGCTCTGTATTATTTCGATGATATCGCTTTTTTAAAATTATATGGACTACAATGCAAAAAATAATGCTCTTCTCTACTTTTTCCTGATACTAACTGCTATTTATATGCGATCTAAAAAAACATGATTTTTCTAATAAGGAAAGTATGTTGCAGTTGTGCAGTTGTTTCTTTTATACTTGTGTTTACGTGTGGATGCAACTCAATCAAATGAATTTTGGAACATCAACTGAAAAAACGCAATTGTGTTGCTAGTTGAATGATTTTTTATGTGCACGGACAGCAACGTCCCCATTAAACAGAACTTTTGTGTTATTGTGAAAGTTTATAAAAACGTATATGTAATTGCCTTAAATTACATATACGAATTTACACAGAGTTTTAACATCAATACGAGACTACTTAGCATTGATGCAACTAGTTTTGGCTCAACATGGAAGTACAATTATATATTTTTAAAGAACTAAAACTTTAACGAATACTTAATTTCCATGTTTGAGCCAAATATATTTATTGGGTATTCAACCAATAATAAATAAGTTAAAAATGAGATATCATTCCTGGCGTGCAGCTCGTAATATTAATTTGCCTCCATTTTTTTATAAGTCAAGATTCTAGCTATACACTTTTCTATATGCGAACAGACATAAGACTTGTAAGATTTATTTTGTAATGATCTTTACGTTTTTGTAAAATATATAAACGTATTAGCATTGTCTATCAAATGATTAAATCTCAAGAATTGAGCTGTAACCGTTTGACATTAATTTTTTAAAAGGTTGAGAAATTTCAAAGATGGACCGCTTAACTTTTGAGCAAAGAATTTTAATTCTAAAAATAGTGAAAATATCACTACACCTATTTGTAACATTCGAGCACCTTTTTTCGTAATCAGACTCCTTCTGAGACCGCCGTGAATCATTTAATGCCATCACTAGAGGCAACATTTTGCATAACGATCTTCCACGCATTTTCCAACAAAATCTTCTTGAGTGCTGAGGCTCATTTTCAATTAGATTCCTACGTAAGCAAACGAAATTGTAGCATACGAGGCTCAAAAATTTCATAAATAGTCCTCGACAAACTATTACATCGAAAGAATGAAACCGTGTGGTGTTGCTTGTGTACAGGCCATCAAAGAAGCCATTTATAATTTATATATATAAAAATTAAGACCAAAATAGGTTTCCGTTGGTTGCCAGTGTTTGACGAGATGATCCCTCGATTTACACCAACTTTGCACAGTACCTTCGTAATGGTCGTTCGCTAGTTTGTGTCTTTGTTTCATGCGTTTACGCACAATAGTGTGTCCACAGTGCGTGTTTGAAACAAGACATATTTTTCCAAAAAAATTAAAATTTTTTGTCCATTGCATACTTCGGCTCAATTTTTGTATCAAATGAAATGTGCTTGTACGTTACGACAGAATGCGATGGCAATACAAACCGAAATATGCTCATGTTCATAGCAAGTGGATGTGCAAACAACTATGTACACAATTTTGTTTTCCATATTCTGTTGCATTGTGTGTGTGTGTGTGTGTGTAATTTTTGTGTTCAGTTGCAAAGTGATCCATCAGCCGAACGTTTTTCTGAGCAATAGTTAAATATTGGGAAAATGATAATTTTTATCACTTTGCACAATCAAAACAAGAATTGGTCACAAACGTATTTCCCGGTATTGCACAAAATTTTAGAAGCCATGATTGGTTGGAGGAAAGAGCTATCTTAGCTGCGAAAATTGCACATGTTTCGGACATCAATGTGACAATTTTGAATGACATTCCCGGGAAAATTTTTACCTACAAATTGGTTGACTCTGTTACCAATCAAGACGATGTTGTAAATTATCCAGTCGAATTTAAAAATTCGCTTAAGTTATCTGGACTGTTGCCCCACTGCCTGCAAGTGAAAGTTGGTGTACCAATTATTGTGCTTAGCAATATTTGCCAGCCACGACTTTGCAGTGAGACACGTTTAGTAGTCAAAAAAGTCATAAAAAAGTGATTGAATCAAAAATTTTAAAAGGAAAATATAACGGCGAGGATGCGCTAATAGCACGCATTCCTATGATTCCTCCAGATTTGCCGTTTGATTTTAAATGAATTCAGTTCCCCATAAGTGCTGCTTTTGCAATGATCGCACGGTCAATTATATGTATCATGTTCACCTGTAAATAAACCAACAGCTTTGTTGGGCTATACCGCGAACTACAATCGATCGAAGAATGTCGTATACGTAAAAGAATTGCAATAGAATATTATATAAGCACACAAAAATATTGATTTGTGAAATAAATAAAATTATTAAAAAAAAAAAACATAAAAACGAAAGAAAAGAAAATGCGTTCTTTCTGATTAATTTTCTTGAATGATTGAATTTTTTTGGCGCGCACAAAAAAGAACGCTGCAGAATAAAAACAAACCACAAATGACTTGCAAAGCAGTCACGGGCACGCTAGTCACAAAATAAAGTCTTGACAATGATTACAGAACATATTATACACATACACATATGCAAGCTCTCAAAATTCAAAAGTTATACATATTTTAAAATATGTATTTATACGGTAAGCTATTCATTAGAGCAATTATTTAATATTGGATGTGTTGTATTGTTCCGATAAAATCATATAAGTTTAGATTATATTGTAAATGTAATACAATTTTGATTAAAAAATAGATTTTTGGTTTTTTGTTAGAGCTTCGCGATTGAAGCTCCTAAGACTTTTCTTTATTGAATGTTCTTGTTCCTTAATTTCTATTGGCTTATGTGATAATAATGAGAAGTTTTAGACTTTGAGCCTTAAGTGACTTCATAATTCACTCAATATCTTGCTTAGCGTAACTACGTACGTTAATATGAAAAACTACCAGACCATCACAGAAGGTTGTGTAATATTCTATTATTTACAATTGGGCTTTAAATAATTCTAAAGTGTTTAGATATGTCGGAAAACACAATTATTAAAATATTTCAAGTGCATATAAAACGCATAAATCGGTGCAGCATGCATAAAAGGTGTAATATTTCGAAGCCTACTTGACTAACATGTATTCGCAATACACCAACATTACCTTAGTTTGGTCACCAACAGTTTTGCGTAATTGGACACTTTTTATTTAGTCATAAATGCGCTAGCAGTAACGGCTGTTTTTTACAGTCGCCTTACTGGTCGGCTGCACTACCAGATTGGTCATGCTACAATATAAAAAGATTATAAAGGTCCGCTATCAAACGTTTTTTTTTTCAACTAGTACTTATTTCGTGAATGGTAACACTTTGCTCATGTTTGATTTGATAAATAATTAGTTTTGCCCTTTCGATGACCGAATTTGGTTATGTATACCTTTGAACAACGCTGGGAAATATTACGACATTACTTTCAAAATCATGGTAATGTTGCAGAATGTGTGCGAAAATTGCATACGGATTTTGGAAGAAGAGAAGTACCGTTAGCTTCATATGTTCGTTATCTTGTAAAGAAAGTGAAAGAAACTGGCATCCTCATCGATAAACCAAAGGGTGAAAGGCCAATAACAGTACGTACACCCAGGAATATTGTTGCTGTGGCAGAAAGTTTGCGTGAAGCGCCATCAACATCAATTCACCGTCATTCTGAACAATTGATTTGAATTTCAGAGACATCATTGAAATGAATTTTGGATAAAGACCTTGGTATGACGCCAGGCAAAGTCGAATTGGTTCAGGAGTTGAAACCAAGTGACCATCCCATGCGTTTCCGCTTCGCTAAGTGGGCCTGCGATCGACTTACAGAAGATGCCGATTTTGCAAAAAAATCATCTTTTCAGATAAAGCTCATTTGATCTTGACAATATTCGTGAAGCCATTGGTCAAATGCAGCTGCACACAATCGATAATGTGCTTAAAAGTTGGACCGATCGTGTAGGCTATTGCATGGCCAGCAGAGGCAGCCATTTGAATGAAATTATTTTCAAACGAAATACTTTCAAATAAAAAAATTAATTTGAGAAAATATTCAGTAGTTTGGTTTATAGCATTTAAAACAAAAAAAAAGTTATTTGGCGGACCCTTTAGTTGTTAGGAAGATGACATATTTAAGTTTTCAAAGAAAATAGTATTGTGTGTTTTTTATAAACTGGGTAGTTTTCTAAAAAATCTTAAACACACAAAACAACAATAACATGCTTATAAGAAATTCCTGGAAAAAGTTTAAACACCAGAAAACAAAAAGAACCAGCAGGCGCATAAACTGCATAATAATAGCACAAGATATGCGAGAACTGCTTAAAACAGGTATATAAGCAGCTACTGCTAGGCAACTGAATTAAATTCAGATTAAATTGGCTTGATAAAAACAGTATAGCAAAGTACTAACCGTGTTATAAATCGTTTAATTCAATTTAAAATCTAATAATAAAAGAACTCGATATAAAAGAATTTATTAAAAAGAGTAAATGTAACAATATAAAATGATTATAATTGTTATGCAGAAATTTTCTTTACCGGTAATTTACTCATTTTTTCGGGTTTCTTACAGCAGATGCAGATGATTACATGTAGTTGTTTCTGTGAGACCTGCTAAAACAGTCAATCCTAATGGATTTTTGTAAGCAAAAAAACTTACAAAATTGCTATTTAAAATTATGAATATTTAATTTTCATTTTGTTAATGTCTATTGGAAAAGTTGAAAACAAGTTGCTTAAGTTAAATCAAACACAAACGTATGTAATATTTTCGTTACAAACTATTTAATTATATTTTCGTCATTTGTTTTTCTTTTATCTTCAATTATTTATAACAGAAAATCAAAATTATTTGGACAAATATTTTTTTTGTTTAATTCAGCCTTGCCGATATATAAATTTTTTAAAATGCTTCATTTTCTGGTATAAACAATTTTATGAATTGTGTTGTTCGCTTAGATACTGGCTGTCATGTTATTTCTAATCAATCATTTTTGTTTCTGATTTACGGTTTTGTGCTTTGAATCCAATCAAAATTTGCATTTGTTGTTTGAAACGTATACACAGAACAACAAAAAGGCCTTGTTAAACAGAAACATGATTACACTAAATGTATTTGGAAATTAGAGCAAGTTTACATATCATATCATATGTAAATGAATATCCAACAAAACCAACAAAAAGTTATAATTACCACCAAACCAATCAGAATTATTACAACTAATGCTAAAAATATCTTTTGCTATTTATCGAATGTGTATGTTTTTAACGAATTGTATTGTCAAAACTTTAACAATTTAATAACTCCCACAAGTATTGAGTCAGTGTACTTAACACTTTGTGTAACAATATCTAAATATGGTACCACAAGGAAACTGCAGCAAATTATTTGTTAATGGGATGTGATGTGGAATTTCTTATAATCATGTTGTTGTTGTCTTGTGTGTGTAAGATTTCTTAGAAAACTACGCAGTGTGTAAAATACAGGTCATTTCGTTTAATTTTTCCTGGTAATTATTTTATTTTAAACTTATGTATATAAAACACCTTCGTAACAATATTATGCATATGTGCTGTTTCCACAGAGATGAAATTTACAACCTATTAAATGCTTCACAACACCTTTACTTCATCACAATATAGAATATTGATTTCTTTAAAATCTATATGTATTTTTTGGCTACTTTTTGTCTTGAATTATAGTGGAAGTTCAGGGAAGGATTAAACAGTGAAAAATATAAATAATATGCAATAGAAAATACCAATAACGACAATTTTATTTTCCCATACAAAATGTTCCTAGCTGTGAAACATTTGATTTCTTTTGTTTAAAATTGTCAGTTGGTCGTAAAATATTTACTTGTGTTTAGACGTGAAAAGAGCTGACAATTAAGCCTTCTTCAATCATAGTTTTGGTTAATAGCTGCCGCTGGCTTCAATTTCAAATATTTTTTATGTTTAAATTTCCTGCTTTTATAATGCAGCACAATCAAGGAGTATTTTTTATCGAATGCAAAAGATTTGTGGGTTAAGCAGAGGCATGACATGTCTGAGAATGTTTTGCATTGTGTGCACCGTCAAACTTTGAAACCTATACTAAAAATGACTGCGGAAATTTTTGGTTATCACCGTCAATTTAACATTTCCATCCGTGTGTGAACAGCCTGCAAAATTGCTAGCAAGCTTCTGTGGTATCACGGAAGGCTTAGACGAATTGGTGCAAGAAGTCTTCTCATACATTGCTCATAAATACAAAAACCATTAATGACTACGAGTGCTATATCAGCGGCCAAAAGCAACGATGTCAACCATCAACTTCACTATTCAGAATGGAAAACCCGGCGAAATTAATTTGAAATTGTCAATTTTCAACAACTGAAGTGCACGTTCCCCCCCGGGGGCACATTTATAAGTCTTTATGGGTTACACAACCATCTAGACTTGTGTCTTCGGGGGTAAAAGGAAGTCCAGTCCCCTAATAGGCTATTAAGGAGCCAACTGGATAATCCACAATATTTTCACGGAAATCAGTAAAGCCCAGAAGTTCCACTATTTGTGTTTTTAGCCTTTTTGGCTTTTCTCTGGCTGATTATTGAGGTTGGCCCTTCGAGAGTATCGTGCTGGCAGTGTGTTTCGTTGCCTTCGTTTAAATTTTTGGTTTAAATCATTCACAATAAATACAATGAATGGTCCAGGTCCAGTGAGTGTGGATGCCGTCGTTTTCTTAATTATATTAAGCTTCGTGCGTTCTGGACCAGGAGTTGGATAGTGCTCAACTCTTCAGCAAGGAGTAGTAGTTTGCAAGCCTGCTTTGGAACTGCTGAAATTGCAACTACGAATGACCTGTTGCTAGAATTAGTCCTCAGCTTCCTAGGGCGTGAATGACGTTGCTTGTCACTCACAGTGGTTTGACCACCATCTGATTATGGCTCACGGCCAGGCGCAGATGCAAATCTTATCACGTAAAAAGTGGACGTTCTTACATTAATATTAGCGCACCCATCACTCTTACTTAAAACATAAATCCACTTGGTTGGAAAATCAAGGAAGGTGAAGACGTACTGTTGCCATGTATCGCAATGATCCCGACGTATGTACCATCCGAATTCAAACTCTTGCAGTTCCTGATGCGATTTTCTTTCGCAATGACTATCAACAAAGCACAAGGATAATCGTTGCAGGTGTGTGAATTTAGTTTGGAGAATCTATGATTTTCACACGGACAGCTCTATGTGGCTTGCTCACGTGTTGGAAAACCTTCTTATTTATTCGTTTACGCACCAGATGGAATTGAATTGAAAAGAAACCCTACAATGTTGAAATTTTTTTAAGGTGAACGTCATCAATAAAATCACTAAACATTAATTTAATATTTGTGTAATGTCTTTCCTTAAATTTTATTTCAGCTAGTGACATAGAAACTCGCACAGATTACGGTTAGAATACTTATAAAAGTTGCTTTCGTTGTTATTTTAGACAGTTTTTAACGCATCGTTATTATTGAACTGTTTTTCAACTGGTTGGTTAAGGTTTTTAGCAGACCTCATTATAAAATTAAATTGGTCAAGCAGTGAATGCTGCTGATTATTTATATCGTAATATAATATAACATGTGAACCTCATGTGGCTTCAACAAGAAAATGCCACGCTGAACGCAACCTAAGGAAATATTTATTTGAGACCTTTTGAATAAGTTAGCTACTCTCTCCTGCTGTTTATTAATGATAATCATTGGATATTCACTTAGGTTACTATGATAAGATTACAGTTATGTAAATACGCACATTATGGGTTGATGCTGCATAATCCTTATACGCTTATTCTGATTTTGAAATTTGGAAAATATATTAGAATAATAAATAGTTGGACTTTGGTTCCATCACTTTTAGTGGGTAAAAATATTGCCTTATTTTCATTTTACTTTACAACCGTAACAGTGAAGGTTCTCCAGCCACTGGCTAACTTTACGTTTTCAATCATTTCAAAATAGTTATATTTAACACAAAATACATTATAAAATCTTATTAACTTTAAAACTTACTTGTGAAAGTTTGTTAAAATAAATAGTTGGTTCCAAAGATACTTAATAGAATAGTTAGGCGATAAAAAAGTTCACTTTTGGAAAAACAAAACAAAAGTCAGTTAAATAAAAAAAACTTTTCTTTAATTAAATCGAAGCAACTAATTAAGACATGAGTAGATACGACATCAATAAAAGAACATAAATCAACGTTATTTATACTAACAGATATAAAACTATCTGTTTAAGAACATACAAGAGGTTGCTATGTTGAGTTTAGCTTAGAGACTGATTTATTGAACAAAATAATATGTGTACATATTTTAACTTAAAAACGTATGATTATACCGTTAATATTAATTTTAAGTAAACAAATGAGATGTAAAGCAAATAAGAAGATTAATGTTACAATGCATGTACGAGGGTGGGTTTAATATGATTGGTAAATAATAAAATAAAACAAATATTTTCATGAACATTCCGCCAGCCTTGAACGACGTTCAACATTCCTTTGGTAATGGATATAACTTAGTAATAGGTCTTTTAAAGGTTGAATTTCCTGTCCTGATGGTCACTACTCTTACAAGTCCATCGGACCCCACATGAGTTTCAATAATACGGCCTAGTTTCCAGCATGCCGAAGGCAAATTATCTTCACGCAGCAAGACAATGTCATCAACAGCTAGGTTGGGCTGCTCTTTTAACCATTTCGACTTCGGTTGAAGTGAAAGGAGATACTCATTAGACCATCGACGCCAAAAGTGTTGAGTAAGCTGTTGTACTAGTCTCCAATTAGATAAGGACGACGTGTTTAAATGAGTAACGTCCGGCTCCGGCAAGGCATTAAGAGGCCTTCCGACTAAGAAATGTCCAGGGGATATGTAGGGGATGTCATCAGAATCAGCTTGGACAAGCGGCCTGGAGTTTAAGACAGCTTCAATTCTAGTCAAGAGAGTGGACAGTTCCTCGTAATTCAGCGCAGTTTGACCAAGAGTTCTACGTAGATGATACTTAACCGACTTTACCGTAGACTCCCATGCACCACCAAAGTGTGGAGCACTTGGAGGAATGAAGCTCCATTGTATGCCTTTAGATGAGAGGAAATTTGAAATTTCATTATTTGATTTAAAAGAAGTTACCATTTGATGTATTTCATTAAGTTTTCTTTCAGCACCGTGAAAGTTCGTGCCGTTGTCACTGTGAATGCGTGCGCATAGGCCGCGACGCGCAACAAATCGGTCCAGAGCAGCTAAAAAGGCATCAGTACTCAAATCGGAAACGAGTTCAAGGTGGACAGCTTTGGTCACTAGGCAAATGAAAACAGCAACATATGCTTTCACAATCGGAGACTTTCTTCCACTTCGTTGTTTGTACAATATTGGGCCAGCAAAATCGCAACCAACTTCATAAAATGGGAAGGTAGAATGGACTCTGAATTTAGGCAGATCTCCCATGAGTTGCTCTTGTACCCGTGCACTATACCGTAGACAAACTTTACACTGTCGAGTAACGGTTTTAACAATTTCTCGTGCTCCAATCACCCAATATTTCTGTCGCAGTGTAGCAACTAGCAGCGTGATTCCACCATGAAGAGTTCTGATATGTAGATCACGTATAATCTTGTAGACAATAGGAATGTCTTTATGCAGAATTAGTTGGTGTTGGCTGTCATAGGACAGGTCAGCCTTGGTTAGTCTTCCGCCAACTCGCAGAAGCCCATTGGAATCAAGAAAAGGTGACAGGTTTCGTAATTTTTTATTTGTTAGGGTAGCTCGACCTTTCCTAAGTTGCTTAATTACTTCAAAAAATGTTATAGATTGGTAATGTTTATAAAATTGAAATTCAGCCCTTTTTAATTCTTCAACTGTCAGGGGTGAGAGAATTTTAGTCCTGTGTTTGATATAGTCAATAATTCTTAAACAGTAGACTAGCACACGCACCATTTTACCCCAGCAAGAAATTCGTTCATTGATTCTTTCAATAACATTAAGGTTGGTTTGAGTTGACAAAAGAGTTACTTGATTTCCTGAACGAAGATCTTCATTGGTTGTATTATCCGTGAGCTCTTGGACTGGCCAGTAACTTTCTTCCTGAAGCAACCAAGAGGGACCCTTAAACCATATATCATGTTTTATTAGGAAACTAGATTTTACGCCCCTGCTAGCCACGTCTGCCGGGTTCTGTTTGCTAGGAACATAGCGCCATTTATTTCTTGGAAGTCTTTCCAAAATATAAGATGTTCTATGGCTAATAAAAGTTTTCCACTTTGTCGGGTGTGAGGATAGCCAAGCTAATACTGTTTTGCTGTCAGACCAGCAAACTACATTATTCATTTGTATGTTTATACTGGAGGATAAATATTCAAACAGCTGAGCAAGTAAATAAGCTGCACAAAGTTCCAGCCTGGGAATTGATAACGACGCCAGGGGTGCTACCTTTGTTTTCGCGACAATAAATGACAGCAGCGTATGCGGTGAAAGAAGCATCACAATACCCTTGGAAGCTTACAGTTTTTTCGGTAGAAAATAATAATCTTGGTATTTTAACTCTGTTAAGTAAATGAAATTCTGAAAATAACAGTTTGACTTCGTTTAATATATCGTTGGGCAACATTTCGTCCCAGTCAAGATTTAATAGCCACAGGCGTTGAATAATTATTTTTACGGAAATAGTAGCAGGTGATATCCAGCCTAAAGGATCGTAGATTTTAGATATTTCGGAAAGCAAGTTCCTTTTCGTGCTAAGTAAATGATTTGTCTCCTTGAGCCTGAAAGAGAAGCAATCATTAGCTGGATTCCAATCAACCCCAAGAAGGCAGACCGCTATATCTGTAGGCATGTTTACAGCAGTCTCAATTTTTTCACTGTCTGGAATATTACGTAGAATTTCGCTGTTATTAGTAGCCCATTTTCGAAGATGGAATCCGCCAGCCATTAGCAAGTTATTTAACTCTTCTGCTACTTCTTGAGCGTCCTCTATTGTGTTTGCTCCTGCCATGCAATCGTCGACGTAGAAATTGTTCTTAAGAGCTTCACTACCAATGGGATATTACTTCTTTTCATCATCACTTAATTGAAGAAGAGTACGGATTGCTAAAAAGGGAGCTGGCCGGGTGCCGTACGTGACTGTAGTTAGCCGATAGTGTTTAACTTCTTCGTTGCAAGATTCACGCCATAATATGCGTTGATAGTCTTGATCGGATTCACCTACGCTAATCATCCTGAACATCTGTTTAATGTCTGCAGAAAAGCAATATTTTTTACATCTAAACCTTAGTATCACCGCCAATAAGTCTTGTTGTAGTGTTGGGCCTTTTAGTAAGCAATCATTGAGAGATCTACCATTAGAGGACTTAGCCGATCCATCAAACACTACCCTAAGTTTTGTAGTAAGACTATTTTCTTTAAACACAGCATGGTGCGGCAGATAAAAGCTTTTTTTATTTTCACAGTTTATTTTGCTTTGTGGCACTAACTTCATGTGGCCCATTTGAAAATATTCATTCATAAAATCTGAATATGCGTGCTTTAAAGATGGATTTAATTTAAATTTGTGCTCCATAGCCATAAGTCTTTTTAAAGTGCCCTGATAAGAATACCCAAAATCAACGTTTTGCTTCAATGGCAGTCTAACTGTATATTTGTCTAAGCGAGTAGTTGTTGATTTGTAGAAGTCTTCAGCTTGCTGATCTTCAACGGTAAGAGTGGGTATGATATGAGGAATACTTTCAATTTTCCAAAACAACTGCAGAGTTTTATTCAAATCGACGTCTACTGCCTTTGTATGCATCACATGACAAACACTTTCTACACTTTCTGTATTTTCCATCACACATCCACCACAAAGTACGAAACCAAACATTGTATTCTGTGCGAGTAAGACACCATTTTTAACAATACGACCTTCTCTTAAAAGCGAAAAAAAAATAGTCACAGCCGACTAAGATATCTATTTCTTTAGGGGTATCAAATTTTGGGTCAGCTAGAGGTAAATTTTTAATATCGTCCCAATAGTTAATAGTAATAGAAGAGCATGGCAAGCGGGATGTAAGGCTCTTAAAAACATGAGCCAGCATGATAATAGCTACAGAATTATATAACGACTTTACCTCCAATTCGACTACTCCTCTTGTTGCACCTGCTTGGTTATTACCCAATCCACTTACGAATATTTTAGATGGTCTTCGCTGTAATCCAAGTCTATTGACACAACGCTCAGAAATTAGAGTATTTTGACAACCGGAATCAAGTAAAATGTTACATCTTTGAGGGAAACCTACATTGTCCATCACTAAAACAGTGGCAGTGGGCATTAGCATATTTATATTTTGCACTTCATTTAGTGTGGCTGTATTCACTGATGAAGAGTTTGTAGCAACTTCTGCCTTTCTTGACACATCTTTCGTCAGACAATCATTTAAAGTTTTCACTACTGGTTCCCTTTCGAATTTCTGTATAATCTTCTTTTCTAAATGAATGCACGAATGATGAGAAGCTTTACAAGATTCACAGACATGCTTAGATGGACATTTTTGCACTGAATGTCCTGGTTTTAGGCAATTAAAGCAAAGTCTTTTTTCTTTAACGAATTCAATTCGATTGGGCACAGTCATCTTGTTAAAGGTAGGACAATAGGCCAGATGATGATTTTGAGAACAGGCCGCACATCCTTTTTTAACAAAACTAGTATAAGATCGTAAGGACTTACTTTTTATTTGCGATGAACCATTGCGTTGTTTATCGGCTCCAGGCGGTACCCGTTCCAGAGCATCACAGCGATCATTGATGAAGGTGATAAAACTATCCAGAGTAGGAAAAGGTGTTTTGCTGCTGCGTTCAGCCCACGCTTGATGAGTTTCTTGATCAACTTTTTTTAATAACAGGTGGATCAACCAAGGATCACGTTTCTCTGCATCTGGTCCTTGCGCACGTAGACCTCTTATGACCTCGTCAGCGACATTGGATACATTCCTAAGACCTTGAGGACGATCTGCTTTAGAAATAAGTAAAAAGGTTTCCATTAAAGAATCAATAACTAATGAAGGTTTGTCGTAACGCTCTAGGATTTTGTTCATAGCTTCCACGTAGTTTTGCTCCGACACAGCGAGATGTCTTATAAGCATGGCGGGCTCACCTTTTAAAAGTCCCTTTAGATATTGGAACTTTTGGGATGCAGTAAGCGAAACATTATTGTCAACAGAACTTTTAAACAAATCAAAAAATGATTTGAAATCAGCATAGTTACCATCAAATTCAGGAATATTCAGCTTCGGAAGTCGGACTTCAACAGACTGCACAAAGGGGCTTGCTGCTTGCGATATAGAAGGTGGACTTACTGTAGTAAAGGACGACTGTAAATTTGCAAGCTTCTCCAAAAATGCTGCCTGCGACTCTAATAACTTTTGCATCGCTTCTTGATGCATCGTTGTAGAATTTAGTGAATCACCAACGACATTTGGAAATTGCATGCGAGCGTCGATAATTTCGCAATATTTGGTTTTTAATCGAAAATATCTTGTTTCAAATTCGTCCAATTCCAATTCACGTTCTTTAGTATTGTCGCCAAGCATAGCCATTTCTATATCTAACGCCTGAAAATTTTCATATAACTTTTCCACTTTATCCAATCTCGCCCGAATCTCGTACAGCGAGGTTTCACTATTCAATTGTAATAAAAAGTTCTCCAATCTGGTGGCTGTACCCTTCAAATGGGTTCTTTTATTTTTTAAAGCTTCAATGTTACTCATTATTTTAACAAATTACCACATAATTAGAATGAAAGTTAATAAGTTCGTAAAACAGTTAAGTTTTATCACTACCAAATTATATTTTTAATAATCTTCAGTTAAGATTTAAAACACACAATATTTATTTATTAAGCAAAGTAATACAATCACTCACGACGATCACGTCGGGACAATATTTATTTATTAAGCAAAGTAATACAATCACTCACGACGATTACGTCGGGGTCACCAAAAAATGTTTAAGAACATACAAGAGGTTGCTATGTTGAGTTTAGCTTAGAGACTGATTTATTGAACAAAATTTAAATTCTTACAAACTAGTAATATGTGTACATATTTTAACTTAAAAACGTATGATTATACCGTTAATATTAATTTTAAGTAAACAAATGAGATGTAAAGCAAATAAGAAGATTAATGTTACAATGCATGTACGAGGGTGGGTTTAATATGATTGGTAAATAATAAAATTTTTTTTTTTTTTTTTTGTTTTTTATATTTTATTTGCAATCTGTTTACAATCAAACAATAAACAAATATATTAACTACACTTAGAATAATGTAACAGTAGCGTTAAATTCCATTAAATTTAACAATCCAAAATTTAAAAACAATTTTTTAATAGTATAACAATAGCGTTTTCAACAAAATATATACAACTTAAAAACTAAACGGGAGATCAAGTATATGAAGTCTTTTTAATCGTCTTACTTCGTCACCGTCATCCAAAAGAGTTATGGCAAGAATGTTCTCGTGATTACTAAGTCGTTCCAAGTAATTACTGCTATACTTTCTGATTTCATCCCTAATACCCGGGATATTGAGATCATTATGAATTGTGTTATTTCTTATGTACCATGGAGCACCAATTATAAGCCTGAGAGTTTTGGACTGATACTTTTGAATTATGTCAATATTAGAGTAAGAAGCCGTTCCCCATAATTGTATTCCATAAGTCCATACGGGCTTTAAAACAGTTTTATATAATAGTAATTTGTTACTGGCACTTAACTCCGACCTTGGCCCGAGGAGCCAGAACATTTTTTTTGTTTTAATATTTAGTTGTTTCCTCTTTATTTTTAAGTGCGTTTTCCAATTTAAACGCCGATCGATGTTAAGGCCTAAGTACTTAACTTCATTTGAGTGGGGTATTAAAACTCCATTCAAGTATACAGGCGGACAATCACCTTTATTGAGCGTAAATGTGACGTGGGTAGATTTTTCCGCATTCACTTTTATGTTCCATTTTTTTAACCAATTACTTATTAAGTCGAGCTGGAGTTGTATGGTGTTAGATGCAATAGCAGCGGACTCATTAATTGAAAGCAGAGCTGTGTCATCAGCATAGGTTGCGACTACTACATCATTTCTTGTTGGCATGTCGGAAGTGAATAACGTATACAACGTTGGGCCCAGAACGCTCCCTTGTGGGACACCGGCTTTAACATCACCAATTTCCGAGTTCTCGTCGTTAATGTTAACATAAAAAGTACGTTCGGACAGATATGACTTCAACAGAAGGTAGAATGGAGTTGGGAGCAAGTGTTTTAGCTTAAATAAAAGACCGTTATGCCACACTCTGTCAAATGCTTGTTTAACATCTAAAAACGCTGAAGAACAGTACTGTTTGTTTTCAAGGCATTCTCTTATTGATTTTACAACTCTATGACATTGCTCCGGAGTTCCATGTTTGGTTCGAAAACCGAATTGATGATCAGGTATAATATGTTGCGATTCTAGTTCCGGCATTAATCTTTTTTGAAAAAGTCGTTCAAATAGTTTCGACAATACTGGTAACAAGCTGATGGGTCTGTATGATTCAACGGAGTTCTCAGGCTTATTAGGTTTGTGAATCATAATGATTTTGGCATGCTTCCACTGTGTTGGAAAATGTGACAATCGCAAAATAGAATTAAATACAACTGTGAGAAAAATCACAGCCCTTCTGGGTAAATTCTTAAGAACTTTTGCATCTATGTTGTCATAACCCGGGGACTTTTTCGCATTGAGCTTGCTTACTTCAACTTCAATTTCTCGACATCGGAATGGTTTAATAGGCCTACTCATTTGACATGCAACATCTAAGAAATTGTTAACTTCTGTGTCTTCATGTGTTGTGCAAAAGGAGAATGGTGTGAAAGTGTTTTCAAGGTGGGACTTAAAAGCAGAGGCTTTGCTAACGTCAGATCTGCACCAATTGCCATTAGAATCTTTTATTGGAACGTTTCGCTTTTGAGCTTGTTTGAGGTATTTCGTAGCTTTCCAAAGATTATGTTCATTGTTATTTTCCGGACGTAAATTACTTAAATATCTGCCAATGGAATTATTCTTTAATTCTTTTAATCTTCTTTTCAAATTGCTGGCTGCTCGATTGAAGTTCGTTTTATCTAAGGGTGATCTTGTTCTCATCCAAATTTTTCGAAGTCCTCTTTTCAATACGATTAGTTGCCTTATTTCAAGAGATAAGTGAAAATTTGAGGCTTTAATATTATCTTGCGGCGTGGAAACAAACGAAGCTTCATGTATTAATTTCGAAAAGTTTTCAATGGCTGTGTCAATCTCGTATCCAGTTTTCAATGACAAATTTAGATTAAGTTTAGCTTCAATATATTGCTTGAAAAGACTAATGTCAGTGCTTGTAGAAATAAGTTTAGAGTTTTTGCATCGCTTTTTACAAACGGTAGCAAAGTTAAGGATAATTGGACTGTGATCAGAACTTAAATCATCACTTGCTGCTATTTCAAGAGAAGAATGATGGATTCCCTTATACACAAAGAAATCTAAAAGATCGGGTATTTTGGAACTATCTGTTGGCCAGTATGTTGGAGCTCCTGTCGATATCGAACTGTAGTCATTTTTAGATATACATTTAAAAAGTTCTTTCCCTTTAGGGTTTATTAGACGTGATCCCCACCAGGTGTGTTTGGCATTATAGTCACCACCAACTATGAATCTATTGCCAAGTTTTCTGAAAAAGTTCTCATATTGCTCACTTTTTATACTATATCTGGGAGGCGAGTACACAGAATAAATTGCTACACTACAATTATTGCACGTTATTTTAACTCCAGCAGCTTGCATATATAATTCAGTTATTGGTTCTAAAATTTCATACTTGATAGTCGATTTTATAACGATCGCCGCACCGGCATGTGCCCTGTCGTTAGGCTGGTTGGCAGTAATTATGTCAAATCCTCTTATACGAAATAAGGATTTACTTGTAAGATGTGTTTCAGAAAGTAATAAAATGTCAATATAATTATTTTTCAAAAAGATTTCTGTTTCATTAATATGATTTAAAATGCCATTGGCATTCCATTCTGCAATTATGAGGTCTACTTGCATAGTTTTGTCATTAACATAGACATCATATTCATCAATGAATTTGTTAACTCTATTTGTTTTTCAAGCATAGTTTCTATTTTATGAAGTACGTTGTTTACACCATCACTTGTGCCACTGACAGCCTGGGCATAGGTAAGCTGTCCACTATTCTGAGGAGCAGCTGAGACGTGCGAGTTAAAGTTGTAACTTTCATTTACATTTCTTACAGTTACTTTTGTGCGCTTATTCACCAACTTTTGATAAACTACACAGCCTCTGTAGTTCGCGGTATGATTTCCTAAGCAGTGAACACATTTCGGTGGAGTGCTTGACGATTTTGTACATTCACTAGTTGGATGCTCTAGACCACATTTAACGCATGAGTATGGTTTTCTGCAATAAGACTTAGTATGTCCGAACTGTTGGCATCTAAAACATTGAACAATGTCATCATACTTTTTGGGAGCTTCAATACCCACAGTAGCGTGACCAAGTGTTTTCAAATTATAAATTTCATTATTGTTAGTATTAGGGTCTAAGTCAACAAAAAACATAGAGAGTGGGTTCCTTGTAATACGGCTAACTACGTTCCTTACACTCCTTACCTGATGCCCTAACAAAATCAACTCCGCTTTAATATCAGCGATTGGTGTTGTGTGATGAAGCCCTTTGATAACCACAGTGAAAGCCCTTTCCTGTTTCAGTTGGTACGTATGGAATACAATCTTATTGTCGTCAAGATACTTAACTATTTTCCGGTATGAGTCAACTGTTCTAATGTTCAAACGAACCTGTCCATCACTGCACGACTTGTAATAAAATTCATTGTTTGCAACAACCTTGCCCAACTTACTAACCATTTTGGCAATATCACCTACATTTGGAATAAAAATCGGTGGAGGTTTTGGCTGGGATTCTTGGGACAATGTATTGTCATTTTCGCTTTCATTATTGTTGTCGGCAAGAGCTGAAAATCGGTTTGATGATGAAAAATGAGATTTCTTTTGCTGGTATAATTTTGGTGATTCGTTAATTTTACGCTTGGTTGGAACTTTTTGCCAAGTATTAACATGTTCATCTACACCGCATTCATAACTTAAATTTACTTCACCAGTTTCCATACTGGGAGTAAACCTTTTACACTTATTCAAGTTAATTTTGTTTTTTCCTTTTATCTCCGAACTCTTCAATTTGTTGAATTGCACTGATCTATTTAATTTATTGTTGTTCAAAAAAAAAAAAAATGTTTTATTTTGGATTCCAAAATTAAATTTTAGTTCAAATATTTATTATTTTTATTCTCTATTTTTTAATATATTTTCAATGAATTTTCAAATTTGAATTTTCAAACTGATTAAAAAACACAAGCTATCACTTCAAAAAATATTTTTCGAATAAATAATAAAATAAAACAAATATTTTCATGAACACTATCTCTTCAGTATTATCTAGAAACGCGGCTTGAATGGTGTCATCGGTGCTCGTAAAGACGATTGAGAATGACAACATTATTTCATTTACTGGCGGAACAAGTCCAAACAACTTAATACCGAAGTAAATATTGTTGAAAATTTCAAGTTGAGATAAATACAAACAAATATCTATTACCATGGAAGTAACTTACAGTGAGCCATGCAGAAACTTTTAAAACTTCTCAGTGATTTGCCAGTTCTGCAAGAATATCGTCTCAAATATTTTTAGATTCTTTCAAAACCTAGAGAAGTAGTACTCAACCAAATGAATGGGAAGTTGTATTAATTATATCCTTGAAAAGGGAAGAAAAGGAAGAATTTAATGAAGGCAAATGTTCTTCATTCTGTTTATATTGCAAAACAAAAATGTTGTGAAGAATTTCAAATATTCTTTTGTAGTTTTTCTTACATCCTTATTCTATAACTCTCAGCTATTACGAGTGACTGTTTTCTGAAAAACAAGAACAAAGGACAGTCATTGTTTTTCTCTTTTTGCAAGCAATAGTCAACAACATTATCATTTTATGCTTGGTTTGTGTTCAACACAATCGAGAAAGTATTATTCACTCAATTCTCTTTTACAGTCTGTCGGTGTCACTTGATGTATTGTTCATACACGGCCAGTAAAGAAGTAAAGAAATACGAATGCATATAACTGAATTAACATAACAAAAGAAACCTAAAAAAATGTACTTTTAATACCAGAAGAGGTGGCAATATTTGTTTGCATCTAGTGACGCAACTCCTTTTAGACTTTGACAATTTATTTTTATTTTATTCTTTAACAACACAGCATAATATTAAAAAGCATTATTCGTATTATGCAGTTAATTCGACTAAAATAAGGCAGTCTTATCTAAATATTACAAATAAAGTTAAACGTTATCACTAAGTCTGAATTAGCACTTGGACAAAAATTTGTCACCAAGCTCAGCTAAGAGTTTTACTTTCTTTGAGAGTAGAATCAAACTCATACTGTGAAATCCGTGTACTTTTAAAAAAGTCCCAATTAGATCTTCTTAAAATATTTTTAGTTGAAAAGTTTTAGATTTTGTTGTCATTTTCTCTTCGTGATTAAATATGACACTAATTTAAAGGGTGTGGATAACTTCACTGATAACGTTTACAAACATATAGCTATATATTTTATTTTTTAAATAAGTTTTTTATAACTGCCACAGTAATTTTTTATTTTTAATAACAATAAATCGCACAAATAAAGGAAAAGCTTACTTTTTGTGTATAAACAATATGTGATTCGTAAATTTATTTTAACCCTTCATTTTATTTTAAAACTTCAAAAGATTTAAACCACACGTACGTGTATTTGGTGAGACGGAAATATACTGTCCTGTTATCCATCCAGTTTCTTCACCATAATTTATCGATTAAGGAAGACACAGTTATAAGTTTAATAATTTACTTGAAATTATTACTTACGCTGCAATCTTCGGTTTAACCGTTTCGAAATATAACATTACACAGATCCTCAAGTTTTTGTGGCAGAGATGACATCCTCATTCGATTCTGGTTTTTGAAATTATTTTCAATTTCAAACTTTTTCAGTCTAATATATTTCTGCACATATATGGCGCGTGTTTGTTACATGGTAACTACTTACTAACGAATTTTCATACTGTAAATGTAATAGAACGTTTCTTAAAGGCTAAATTATGGCATGATTATTGCCTTTAAATTTTAATATTTCAATCGTAATATTGTTACGGATGCGTCTTGTTTAAGTTTTAAAAGAAAATAATTAAGTAATAATGTAAACTACTGGGTATGCTGTGTACTAATTGCGTGGTTTGCTAGGAAAACTTATGCACGCAAAACAACAACAACTTTCTAGTTACAAACTGCGTAGAAATTTTATACACGCAAAATAATAACAATTATATATGCTGTTTGCTAAATAAATTCCAGAAAGAAACTTTATCAACATAAAAACAAAATACACACAGTCCTACATGCGCCCATACATTGAATGAATAACATAACAACAACAAAATATGATGCAAAGGGAGTAGAATATTCTTAATTTTTCTAGACTTCTAGTGGACAAATATAAAAGGCAGCGGCTGAGTAGATTGTTAGTTAGTTGAAAAATAAACCTCGTGAAGTAAAGACGTGCATATTAAGTAAATTGTTCTGTAGTGTCAACTTTGTGTGTAGTTAAAGTAAATAAACTTGTAATTAATTTAAAATCTGGTGTTATTTATTTTGCAATAGAGAACTCACAAGAAAACATTTATAAAAGGTATAAATGTAACAAGATATTTAATGCAATTCTAAAATACCGAGGAGGAAATTTAATAAGTAGGTTTAATAAGTTTGATGTTGTGAAGTTGGTCTGAATAATTAAACAGTCATAAATCATTATTAAAAAAAATATGCATAAAAGGATGCGCTATCACAATAGATAGAAAATTTGAGAATGCGTTTACTGAAACTTCCAAAAGTTTTTTATACCAAAGTACACAGTAATGCTTTCCTTTGTATAGAAAAGTGATGGTGGTATCTTCCATACCAAAAAGAAAATGATTATAGTTATAAGAGTCTTGAAATCTTATACGAGTAACTATTTTATTGTTGTAAAGTAAATTAAACATTCTCATGCATTGTGTAAAAATTTACGAATCCCAACCAAGAACAAGCAACAACAGTCGCTTTAATATGCATCCATAGAATTTATTATTTCCGTATTCTTTTAAGCAAAAAAAAAAAAAATACATGAAATCAACAAGACAATAAAAAACAGAAAAGAACGTTCTCAATTTAAAAATATATCTGTGTTCATATTTATAAATTTGTATGTTCCTATTAATAGAGATAACGTAGACAAAAGGGTTAAGATTGTAATATTGCCATTTCCCGTCGTAACTGGCCGGTTTGTATATGATGGCGAGCGCTTTCGATGCGTATGCATCATTTTCAAGCCACGGTTTAGTTTGTACTGGTGAGTAGTGTTGGCGTTCAGGTAGTTCTGTTATTAGGCTCGTATATATTCAGGTAAGCAGAATACCAGCCACCTGGCATTTGTATGCAAAGTGAACCTAACGATACCTCCGTCTTTTACTATTATGTAGGTACGTGTGTCCGTCTGAGGGTGTTTTTCGTTTGCCCGTTGGCATGAGTAGTTTCAATGGTGTGAAAATTGTGTCTGAGGTCGTGTTTACCTGTTCGTTTATAATGTCGTTGTTGAATGTTTTCGTTTTGTAGATTTCCATACTTTCAAGAATGTCTAGTCTTCGTCCTTTTTTGCTAGGATGTAATAATGTCATACATTCATTTATTTCCCTTGGTGTGTGTCCGTGAGTGTCAAGGTGTGATGCAAAGTTTGAATCTTCTCTTTTCCGTTTGTATGAGCGTATGTGTTCTGCAAACCTTGTTTTTAGTGTTCGTCCAGTTTGCCCTATATAGGTTTGTTTGCAGGTACAGGTAAGTCTGTATACCCCGCTGGAATTGAATTTGTCAGTTGTTTCTGTAGTTGTTCTGAGATAGTGTCTGAGGGTGTTTCCACTTTTCAATGCTGTGAGTATTCCTTCTTTTTGAAAAGAAGGAAGGTTAAGATTGTATTTGATCTTTGTTTAATTTCTTAAATTTCTAGGTTAAATCACAAATTTTACCTAAGGTATATTAAAATTATATAATACGTCAGAACAAGCATAAAGTTTAATTAGAAATTATTTTCACTGACAAAACCATGTGGTAGAGCGTATGATGATAGAAATATATTCTTATACCAACCCACTTATTCTTATGACTGAGCACGTTTTAACATAATTATTGGCAGCATATTATTAATGTTTGTGCAGAAGTAAATTGATAACATATTATTATAATCACAAGATATATCTCATGTTAGTATTTTAACTTGTATTTTGAGTTATTGAAATAAAATGAATTTTTTAAATAAGTGTTTTTGGCAATAAGTTTAAAAAAAAACCGATAAACTAGCTACATCTTCAGATAAAATATATCTTAATGGTGGCAATACAATTTCTGTAGTATTAAAACAGACGCTCTGTTGCGTGCTATATTTTTAAAATATTTTTTCCTTTGTTGCTTTAATTATATTAACACAG
Source organism: Trichopoda pennipes (assembly GCA_030448955.1). Classification (NCBI taxonomy): domain Eukaryota; kingdom Metazoa; phylum Arthropoda; class Insecta; order Diptera; family Tachinidae; genus Trichopoda; species Trichopoda pennipes. The sequence continues at coordinate 75,917 of JASKUP010000182.1, read as the reverse complement.
TATTTCTTGACTATTGAACATTTATTTAGTGATCCGTTTCTGAATAAAATACTTAAAAAAATTCTAAAAATAATTTTTCTACAACCACGAGGTTTTTATACAAAACTTAAGTAAACTATTATTATTGTTTTCGATATTCCGCCACACCTTTGGGTTGCGTCTTCAGAAAAAGAAATTTAATCAATCAATAAATGAAAAATATTCGACAAACAAATTCAAAATAAACAAAAATATTTTTCAGAAAACAAAACATATAAAACACAAAGAGAACAAAAAAACTAGAAGTTTAAATAACATTTTTACTATACATACATACAATTTTCTAATGCTAGAAAGTTTTCAAATAAATACAACTTTTGAAAACAACATATTTACACATATGCATTCACACATAAATTTTAATGATAAAAACCGTGCAAAAAATTAAAGTATTAATTATTAATGTTAAATAGTTGTTTTAAAGTTTAGGAATAAACTGTTTATAATTTTGTGGAACATTTTCCGTATCTGCTTTAATGTTTATTCTTTTTCTTGATAATCCTTTAATTATTTGTAACATTTCTAACATATGGCGATGTTTTTAGTTATATTAAAATTAGAATAGTGAATAACTTTAGAACAATGTTAAGAAAATGCCACTTTTGATCTGACTTATGTCCTCCTATTCTAGTTTTCAATTTATTTTTTATTGTGCCTACATAAACTTTATTACAATTCCCTTTAGCGTTACTATAACAAGGTATTTGTACTCTATATTAGAGATATTTAATTTTAGTTTTACTAAAAAACCATTTTAGTGTGTTAGTATACGCCATCTGGTATTCATTGGTATCAAACATTTTTAATTTATCTATTCTTCCGAATGAAACAGGTATATAATTTGAAGGTTTATATATTTTGGATTCTGTTACATTTCTTATAATGCTTTTCTTGGTATTATTAAATTGGTTAATCAACCTATTAGTTATTTGTATTGGAAAATTGTTCTCAGTTAATAAATTCCTAATCTTTTCCTAATTGGAATTCTTGGTCATTTATTGTTGAAATCCTTTCTATCAAATTATTGACTGTGTTAATAATAATACTTTTATTCTGTTTAATTTTATCTGAAGCAGTTAGTTTTTGGTACCAATCTATAAATAATTTTTTATTTATTCTTATTAGTAATAATAAATAAATATTGAAGTTTTGAAACGCATCCCTTTTCAATTGTTAATTTTATTGAAGTGTCAAATTTATTTGATGCTTCTAACATTTTGTTAACTACAGATTCAAAAATAACACAAAACAAATCAACAACATATTTTATTATAATTTTTCGTTTAACATTTAATTTTCCAGTAATGTTATCTTAAAAGTTTTCCACAACTATATCTGCCACAATTGAAGAAGCTGCAGAACCCATCGAAAGGCCTTATTTCTGCATATATATGTTGTCTTTATATTAAAAATTTTTGTTATCTTCTATGTAAAACTTTTTAATACGTAAAAATTCTATCTATCTAAAATTATTTAAAACGTTCAAGTTCTCTTATCATTTATTTAATAACGATACTACTTCAAAAGAATTCAATTTTTCATGATCCTGCACATTAACATTTTTTTTATGTGGAACCCTCAAAGTTTAAGAGAGAGTGTTCTATAATGAATATAATTTCGGACCAAAAAACACGAAAACTGAATAATCTCATTAAAACTATATTTTTCATATAAAACAAAAGCAGTTGTCCAATATTCCGTAAAGTTTAACAAAGACAAAAGGAGTATGAAGAAGCCCCAAAATCTTGAAATGATTAAAATATTGAAAAAAAAATTATTAAATAAATAGCTTCTTTCAGAATGTGCAAAAAAAATTTATCAAAATCCTTTTACTCCTATTTTAGCTAATGAGAGAAATGATATGATTTTCAATACGAAATATGTTTATACGAGTATCATATTTTATTTAAAAAGATTATGATAATTGTTAGCTTCTTTCAGAATGTGCAAAATAAATTTATCAAAATCCTTTTACTCCTATTTTAGCTAATGAAAGAAATGATATGATTTTCAATACGAAATATGTTTATACGAGTATCATATTTTATTTAAAAAGATTATGATAATTTTTAGCAATATTTCGTGATAAATATTATGTGAAATGCGATTATTTTATTTTGCTTATAAAAAGCTTTTTTGTTTATAAATGAAGCCCTTCAGGACGAGAATAAGTGGATTTATAAAGTAAATATACATACATACATACATACATAAATTTGAAAACGAATTTACAAAAATGTTCCACAATCAAAAGAAGATAAAAGATACACAATTCCAAATATAAATTTTGTTTAACCTATACCACGTATTCGATTGTTACACAAATTATATTGGATTGTAAATCCTTCAGACCTGGTTTATATATCCTCAAAAGAAACTCTTAAATAAAATGCACCACTTAAATATTCTTTTAAAGCCAAGTATTGTTATGGTTTCCATTTGCATAAGCAAATTTTCTTTACATGTTTTTTAATGTGTTATTTGCTATGAAACGTTATACACTGTGTTGTATTGTTTTCTTATATTGACAAGAAAATGGATATAAGAACTAGAAAAAATAAAATTAAATGTAAAAAATGTAAATGTTTGCTAAAAAGATAAGTCTTCTGCTATAATATTGAAGTACAAGAATAAAAATAAAATTCATAAGTAGCAACTTGTTTATGTCATATTTTTCAAATGTAATTTTTAATCCCCCGAAGAATAGATTTAAAACGACAAATTTATTACAATAAAGAAACAAGTTATATGTAAATGATTATTTTCTATTATTACTTACCTCTCAAAACAAAACTACATATATCGAATAAAACGCTTCAGCTTAAGTACGTCAATTGTTAAAGATATTATAAAATAAAAAAATTAATAAAACATTAACATAGCTATATATATATATTTAGCTTTTTTAGAATCAATAAATTTTTAATTTTGAAATAATAAATATCTACGATATTGCTTATGCTATATTTGCTATTTCATGATTAGCAGTTTAAAAGTTGGCATTAAAAATATTATATTTTTCTTCAATAGCAACCTTAAACTTATGCTAAAAAATAACTAAAATATGTTCTCGATAATAGTATTTTTCATAGGCCCGTTCTTCATCGGGTAGCAAATAACAATCACTAACCAAAAATCAATACTTTAAATTCATACTATTTTTTAATTAAGAAATATTGAAGGACAAAAATAATGAAGCGCAACTTACGTTTTACTACTATAGGGAGGATCTTAGTATTTGGCGAAAATTTTTATATCAAACCTAAATCTTCTTAATGAGAATATCCATATCAGACTTCACACCTCTAGCGAATTATAACGTACATTTATTTAGTTTATTTTTTTAGCCCGGCTACAATTTACGTAATATTTTTAATGAGACCACGCGTTGTGCGTATAGTATTAATTATAGAAACCATAATAATGATGACACATAAATTTAATTTGCCGAAATCATTCAATTTCTCACAGTTCAGGTTAATATTGCCTGTCGTATATAAGACTTAGAATACCAACGAAAGTTTATAAATACAAATTTCCAAATTTTGTCTTTTAATTGTAGCAATATATACTAAGGATTAATCCCTATAGCTTCTGTGAGGAGGTAGTATTAATTTTTGAAATATTTAATTCAAATTCTTTTATTTTTTTTTTTTTCATTAGTGAAACTGTTTACTTTTTATCCAGAGTTAAAGTAGAAAAAAATAAACTTGACAACTCATCGGCATTAGATTAACTTAACAAAAGTATATATGTATTAGCAATAATACACTGCTAAAATCGTACATACTATAACAAAAGCAAACTAATATTAAAACGTTTTTATTGGCAATGTCGTTTTTTATATCGCCACTGATTCAATACCACACTGACCTTAGTTTACTTTTTTTTTTGGTGGAAATTTAACGTCCGCCTTGCTTCTCTGTATGACCTATCGAATTATTTCCTTAGTTTTAGCATTTTTTTCCTTTCTCCAAAGTTAAACTGTTCAGAAAATGATTCAAAATAATTTGATGAGTCCACATCAGTAATAATAGCATGTGTCCTTTTGTTGTTGCAGTTTAACTTTGTCGAGAATCAATAAATCCCTTTTTTGCCTCTTGTTTTTTATCGCATTTTTTACTTTTTATTTTATTTATTTAGTCTTTTGATTTAATATCCTTACAGACTATAACAAATATTTTAATATATTTTCACAGCATTAATTATTCAAAAAGAAAAAAGTATTTTTCTTAACAATACTTATGTTCTGATAATAATCAATAAATCTATAAAATTTATTTAATTCAGAAAAAGTCTTTAATAACCGATCCACTTATCATAATTAGCTCTGTACAATTTTATGGATAGCTAAATAAAATTATATGTAGTATGTGATGGCACATTAAAACAGATATTACTAATTAAAAATTGACAGGACACATTTCTTTAATAAGATTAAGAACGAAACGAACATTCAATATTGTTCTACGACTTTTAAGGGTCTAAAATTAAGTTAAAGCAATTCTATTATTATAAGATGGTAAATTTGGCATATTCCAAAGTAAGCCACGGACACAAAAGAGCAACAACTGTTTCTGAACAAACTAGACAGTATTAATATGGATATGGTAGATTGAGTCTCATATACCAGAATAGGTCTGTCTAGAGATGTATACAATCGTATGTATACAGATCGGGCTTTATTTGCTGTAAATGAAATCTGTTGTATAAAATTCAATTTGGCATCAGAAACTGTTTCAACTTTGTTCAATATTCCATCGTTCAACACATATTCAACATTAATATGTGTTCAGTTAAAGAAACATATTCGCTGCACTTTTTATAATTGAGCTGCATAAGATTAATTTTCCATCACGAACTTATCGCATATAAACCACATTGCACGAGCATATGATACGAATAATAATTATAAGTTAACAAAATTTGGGCACCATCTGAATACATGAGGATATTTGAAAACTTTATTACTGTTGGTAAATCATTGATGAACAAAGAAAACAACAACGGTCTGAGATGGCTATCTGGTAATACACCAGATTCAACATATCTAAGCCGATAGATGTCTTTAAGTAAACTTTCTGTATTATGTTCAACAAATAAGAGGAAATCCATCTTAAAGAGTCAAGTGTGATTTCCGTGCAATTAAGCTTGTGTAATAAAAGGGTATGGTTGACCTTGTCAAAGGCTTTACTAATGTCAGTGTATATAATATCTGTCTGCTTTTGTTGAATAAATCCACGAGTAATAATAGTTGTGAAATGTAAGGGACTTGTAACTTTTTTAAAACCATGTTGAGCAGGAGAGCCACATTTGAACAACGAAGTTATACATGAATCTTTTTTTAATTGATATATTAAAAATATCTGTTATAGGAGAAATAAAAGCACCAGCACAATTGATGAGAAGAGAACACGGGATACCATAAGGATCAGTGTAGTGTGCACGGAACGTCATTTGACATGTAAGTGTGTACATACCAACCTCAATAGTGTAGTGCAACAACTACTTGAATTACACTTATTGAAATGTGGCGAAAACCACCAAAATAAATCAAAACAAAGGTGTCAAATTTATTAAACACCTTTGATTTGCTTTATGGTTGTCCACTTACATGTTGCTGACATATGCATTTTAAATAACAATTATTGATAAGAAATGTGGGAATAAAAATTGAGTAAAGGCAAAAATCATTCAATTTAGGTAATAAGAAATTAGTATATAAGCTTGATAAAAATTGTAAATAAAATTAGAATTAAACGGAACACTTCTGCGGCATCAACGTGCCTAGCTCTTTTTAATTACTCAATATTACTGTTGGCAGTTCTTTCGAACGCCTACTTGTGGAGCTGTTATCCTCGACAGCTGGGTAAATATAAACGAGGACGTTAGGGAATATATTTACAAATATTATTTTTTTTATTATTCATATGGTATTCGTCTACATGGCGATCCTGAATTATGTAACTATCATCCTTACATAACATTTCATCCTCTACATGGCGATCCTACATAATATCCCCCTTAACATCAGATTATTTAGATAATTAAATAGAAATTATTTAGATAATTAAATACAATAGATATATCCAAAATTTATGACTCAAGAAAAGGATATACAAAAGTTTTATCATATTGTTCATCATAATATGTGGATGAAGAGATGTCAGCAAGAAAATTTTTTACTGTTAATTCATTATCAGGTTCCACTCAACCAAGTTTGATGAACTTATCCTGAGTGACGCTTAGTGTTAACAAAATTGTAAAATGATTTTGGATCATATTAAAGATTATTTCCAATTTTATTCAAGTATATGCTGTAGCAAGATTGATATAATAAATTATATTGTGGTCGTGTAGAACAGTATTTATCAAAGTCAAAAAAGGATTCAAATTTTTAATAAATTTTGTATTGCCTTTTCTTCTTATTTTTTAGGGTTGAAAAAAATTCTTGTACCCCACGGTAGTCCAAAACGATTGGAATTAACGATTTTAGAAATGAAACGATCTATATATGCATACATTTTCTTATAAAGTATATCAACTAAAGTATGGGCTTTACTCTAGGAAATCTAGAACGATCCCGATCAAGTTTTCTATAAAGAAAAGATATTAAAGTTGCCAACCTCTGCACAGTTTTCTTGTTTTTCGTCTCTGAAATAATAATTAATTTTTCATTTATACACCGCACGATTTCCATTATTTACTTAAGTGTTCACTGACATGGTTTGCATATAAACAGTTTTTATAAAATCAATTTTTCCCTGAAGTGCATTTGCCATAATGGTGAATGAAGCTTATTTAATAAATTTAGAAATTTCACGAAGAGTTAGTTCAGAAATTTTTTTTCACTTAAGTAAGAATAATTGTGCCACCTTTTTGCAATAGTATTAAATTCGAAATAAATTTTATAGCTTTTCGTATGAAGCGTTCTGAAATTAATCGCATTACATCTAAAACTTTATTATTGTAATTCTAAACAATAAAATTTAATAGTGAAATTAGTTACGATACGGAAAAAGTTATTTTAGTTCGCCACGTATCATGCTTATAAAGTAAATTACACAACTATATTAATTTATAATTTTGTTAATTTAAAATAAAAGCTCTTCAATTCTCCAATTTCAAACCAAAATTCTCATTTTCATTTTAATATGCGCACCGGTTAATAATGTCGATTTTTGTTTGAAAAAAGCAATTACTATAATAAAAAATGATACATTATTTAAAATATTGTTCATCAGTAGCTTGTACTTTTTGACATCTTTCTGGTAGCATATGGATTCCGCGCCAAAGGAACTATTTCGGCTTTGAGTTAAAGACTGCTCAACCGAACTAAATCATACTCCAACAAGGGCGCTGCAACGATCGAAACCCATGATAGTCAGAAGAGCCAAGGTCTGAGCCTCGTGTTTGGTCCAGTAATCTTACCATTTTTTATTGATTGCATTTTTTTAACGAATCATTGGTACAGGTCCACTGTTGTCACGTGATCCAATTTTATTAGCTCATAATACAACATATCCTTCTGAACACACAAAATACAATCGCTTCCGCATTGTATATGAGTTTTTGCATTTGTAGTTATCGTAATGAATCTACTTTTCATCTATAATAACAATACGAAGCACAAGTGATTTTCTTTCCAATTCTCTTTGTGTTCTGTGTCGAAGAAATCACCACTTTTAAACCGCGCAAACCATCGTGCACAAGTTTTTTGAGTTGATGCATATTGACCGATTGTCTACCAATAATCGATAACTTTCCGCAACCGTGATCTGAAAGTGAGAGAAGTTTATCATACTTACCACACAAAATCATTTTAGGCACAAAAATCGCCATTATTATAACAGTTGAACAAAATGGATGCTTAAACTTCTTAGACCTTCATCGAGTACTGAATTATAATGACAGATGCTTACAGATATTTACCCTCCAAAATACCATATTCGTTACTATTGACATAATTTATATATGTTATATACCATATGTTGCCCGAATCGACATTATTAACTTGTAAACCCAACTCTAATCAAAAATGAACTAAGAACTTTGGAAAGTTGCTTCACTACCCGTGCTGGCTTCCCGGGTCATTGATCACACTCCCTCAATGTTTATTTTGTAGATAAGCATTTAAGATGCCATCAAGTTTTTTTTTCCAAGAAAGTTTCAAGGAGCCAGAATGAGGTGCTATTTAGACACAGAGCTGTTTTTTTAATTTTTACAGCGGGTTTTCTCTTTACTTATATAGAAAGAAGAATCGTTGTCAATGTAAATAATATTTATTTAACAGATCCTGCAACAACTTGTAACAAGTTATACGTGCAAGGTATACGTGCGTGTAATATGTAAATGTAACAAGGTATACGTATACAAATCAATACAAAATTTCATTCTTATTAAATTTTATTATAAGTCAGATTGATGATTCTCTTAAAACTCTTACTATAAAACATTTAAAAGAAATATTATTAATTTAGAAATATTATTAATTTAGAAAAGCATTCGTTTTTTGCTTTTTACACACAATACAGTTGATTCTAACAGCGAAATTTCTTACATACTTTGGTATCATTTATAAAAACTTGTTTTTATAAGTACCATCACATTAAATGTGTAGATTTTATTTATATTTACTTTTCGATTTACCAAAATAATTCGATTTTACCAAATTATTCAAATGCTTTTTATTTTTTGGTTACTTATAATTAAGTATTTTGCTATTGTTAAAGTGTTTAATAGAATGGTAGCTATTTTACCACATTATGCTTTCAAGCCACAAACCGCATTAATTTACACAATTGAGATAAATTAAAAATTTACCTGAGAACTAGCTACTTTACATGTATTTGTTTGTTTTAAAATTTTTATTTTTAATTGCTTTAATTGATCAATTAAAAATATGGCTTATAAAAATATCTATATTTCAAATGTCATTAATTTATATTTCATTTTTATTTTTGTTATTAAAACGTCACTTAGAGGCTTTTAGACGAAGGGTAAATTAGGCTATTTTAATATTCATTTAATATATATTTACGAAAATGATTTGTTTAAGTTTTTAAAGAAAATAATTATCAGTAAAAAAAATAAGCGAAATGGCCTATTGTGTATTTTTCAAACAAGAAGACAACAACAAAACGCTTTTAAGTAATGCCGTGAATAAACTAAGCAACAGAAAACAAAAACAACTAAACAGAAAAAATAAAAGATACAGCCTAGCAGGCGTCTACACTGAATGACAATAACAAGAACCACTTGCGAGAACCACTTGAACCAGCCATATAATTACCACTTGGGCAAATGAATAAATTTAAATCATCAGTGAGTTAATACAACAAAGTTACCATCGTGTTTATTTTGTGTGTGTGTAGAAAGTAAATCAATCGTTTAATTTAATTTACAGCTCTAAAGCGCTGGTTTATTATATAGCAATAAAATAACTCAATATAAAAAAGAAATAAACGTAACAATATTTATAAAACTTAACCACAGAAAAGTGATAATGAACGTAACTGTCAAATATCAACTACAGCATCAACATAGAATAGATTAACACCGCTAGAGATTGGAATGCCGATTGTGATGTTCAACGTATATTAAATTATGTTTATACATAGAAGGTTATGGATATATATTTTTTTTAATTTTCACCCACAAAAAATATAAGGGATTTTTACTACTCAACCGTTTTCAACGTAATGTTAATCAATAATAGGTGCTTTGGTTGCAAAGAGTAAAATGTTTAACCCAAACGTAACCCATTTGTATCTATTTGAATAAAATTCGATTTATAAAATTATCCATATGTACAGAGTGTAGTTTGTTTTACATCCGCGCCTGGCTATGCAGCCTTAATCAGATGGTGGACAAACCACTATACATAATTTGGAACGTCATGCTCGTCCTAGTTGCAACTTTAATGATTCCAGGACAGGACTGCAAACCATCACACCTTGCTAAAGAGTTGGAGACTATCCCACTCCTGTCCAGAACACATGTCTAGCATGCTCACTGGACTGGATCATTCATTTTGCGTGTCATTATCAGTGAGATGATCCTGGCCACCGTAATAACCATTATTTTAAGTCTACAGAGACAAATAATGAACTCTGCGAGTTCACTGATCCCCGTGGAAATAAAGTGAAACTTCCAGTTGTCTCCCTGTCTGACTTCAGGGGACTGGGCTCCCTTTTTACCCAGTTGCACTGAGTCTAGATAGTGGAATATTCTATAAAGACCATATTTATATGCCCCTGGGGGGATATCCATACGTACAATGTGATATGTAGTTTACATTATTTCGAACCGAATCTTTAAAAGGAAAAGATAAAACGAGCAATTTATGTAAGTTGATGTTTTTCACCCCAGTGTCTAAATAAATTTGTGTTTAATTGTTTGTCCTTGTGTATTTTTGGTTACAGACTTTTCTGAAAATTAATATATATTTTATCTTTGAAATAACTGGTTGCCATTTCAAAACTTATATTTTCCCAGGCTAGTTTAACTATTTCGCCTTAAGCCCCTAATGAAGCTAATGTGTATTCATTTATCTTTACTCTGGACTTAGTTTTTTAATTATTATTAAAAGTATTAATGTATTTTATTGAAAGAAACTCTTTTTCATACAGCACAAAGTGGTTTGAAAACTTTTTTTGTTTTTGTTGGAAACAGTTTGGTAGCTCATGAACCATGTAAGATATCCTAATGAAATTCCAAGGGGGCTAAGGAAAGTTCCGCTTCAGTTCTCAAACATTTGAGTAATAAATAAACTTTTAATGACATTTCCAAAACATATTATGCCCGAAGGGGCTTACCCAGAACCCATTTCCCCCCTCCATTTTCCACAATTTTACTGAAAAGTACCTCTGCGTGGCCTCTGTTAATTTTTAGTAGGATATCTTAAGTGTTTTATGAGGTACCGAGTTATTTCCAAACAAAAACAAAACGAATCCTGAACGAATAATCAGTTTGAAGACGCCGATTTCTTTCTTATTTTATGTTAGAATTGAGGTTTTCAATATACTTCACACTTTATTAAAATAGATCCTCCTGTTAAGCCACATGCATAAATTTATAATCAAAGTCACAAAAAACTAGTTATAAAAGTATTACCGAACATAACAAAAGTTGTAGCAAAAATTGAGTATAATAGACCAAAATACTGGTCTTAAGTTTAAATTTTGTATTTTGTAATACTGTCTAAGATGAATAGCAATTAGAAAATGTTATAATAAATATATCACATATTTAATTAACAAATATTAAAAATAATTTCAAAATAATATCAGTATAAAAACACAATATGATTATTTGAATAATTGATTTCTATTTAATGTTTATTAATGATTGAACTTGTTGCTCGGTAATGTAATACGGTCATTTACAATTTTCTCTAGTCATGAAAATATTTGCATATAAAGTGAACATTTAGTTTCCTAGAATTTAATTTATTTTATAATAAACTAAGTAATGTTTATTATGTGATAATATAATAATTTATTATATGATAATATAATATAGTTTACATAATAAAGCACATAAACACTAACATGTGTAAACCTGTTCAGCTGTATGCAATTTTGTGCAAAAATTAATTCAAGACAAAATAAAATGGAAAATATTAACTGTGACATTAAATACATAATTACAAAAGTTAATGCAATTTAATGATTTCAAAGGAAATAAATTTACTGAAGTTATATTTTTCTTTTGTTTTTTGTACTTCTTACTATTCTTCTAAAAATATTTTATGTAGTCTACTTAGACTTTGTGGGTTTATAAAAAAATGAATTTGTATACTAAAATATTTTTACTTTAATAACATGCTTTACGTAAAAATATTACTAATATATTTAAAAAGATCACCGAGGGTTCTAAATATAATATAAAGAATTCAACTGAATTTGAAAGAAAAAAAACCTTCATGTGCAAGATTATGAAAAATATTTTTTTTCAGGTTGCATCGTTTATTTGGCAATCAATACAATATGAGAAAAAAATGTTTTAAAAATATTTACAATCATAGTTTTATATAGAATATAATAGATATTTTCAGTACAATGAAAAGATATATATCCAGCAAAAAAACGTATTTCGATGGTCTCTCCGCATTCTCCAATTGTGGCAGATATAAGTATAGAGAAATTGTTAGATAATGTTATTTCAAAATTAAATGTTAAACCAAAAACTATAACAAAATATGCTGATGCTTAGTTTTGTGTTATATCTGAATCTGAAATTACCATAATTTTAGAAACATTAAATAAATTTCACACTCAATAAAATTTATAATTAAAAAGGGAATACGATTCAGAAATTCCACATGTAGATACCCTAATCTTAAGAAAGATTGGTACCAAAAAACAACTGCTTCAGGTCGAATTATTACTTGTTGTTTTAAACCTAATAAAAGAGTTATTATTAATATACACAATAATTTGATAGAAATGATTTTAACAATAAGTTACAAAGAATTCCGTAGAAAGAATAAAGAAAAGATTAGAAATAAATTAAATGATAACAATTTTCCCATACGATTAACCAATACGCTGGTTAAGTTTATGTTTAATTTTTATTATTTTTTGGATATTACACCAAACGATTGAGTTGTATAAATAATTTATTCAAATCAATCAATAATGAGAAGTTGTAGGTAAACAAATTCAAAATAAAAAATTTTAAATAATCAAATAATAAAACCACAAATTGAAAAAATTATTTCAAATATTTTAACAACTTTCTAATACTGTACATTTTTCAAATAAAATCAAATTTTGAAAATAACAAACCTACGAAACAAGAGTATTTTACATAAACATAAAAACATCACAAAAAATTAAAGTATTACAGCCGTATTCATAAAAACTTAAAACAGGTTAATAAACCTAAAATAGGCAAATGTTGATAAAACTACATTCATAAACGATTAATAGTTTAAAAAACATTTAATAAATCATTTTTATAATCAAAAATTTTATTGTTGGATTTACCCTTCTTTAAACCAAAAATAAAATGACATTTTGCCGTTTAAATATTTTTATATACATTTGTTTACATTATTTAAAGAACATTTTTCTTCAAGTAGCAAATAAATTAATTTAATTATTATAAAAAGTCATTCCAAAACTTAAAATTCAACTATGGATGCCATAAACACAATCCGCAGAATACGTAAGTCCATAATAAACAAATGGAAACAGTTAATTCACAATATAGCTATAGAGGAAAATGACACAGTCCCAGGTAATAAATTAATTTGTAGATAGTTAAGTAGTAATAGTTAATATATTTGTCTTGTTTAGATGATATTGATAATGTGCAAAGGGAAATGGCAGTAATGGAATATCCAAAACAAACTCAACAACCCCTGAAGGAAGAGCAAAAGTGATTTTAAAAACTTTTATACAACATAATTTTTAACAACTTTATTTTATCATTTTGGCGCTAACATATTTAATTTAAATCTGTCAGCTTCAAGAAAACAGAAATAAAAACATTATTAACAAAAATGTAATTAATTTATTTTGTACTTTATTTTTTTAACAAAGCTTTATCACAATTCATATTACATTTAGTTAAATGAGAAATTTTTGGTTTTAGTAAATATTATTATATAAAAAATTTAGGAATAAACATATTTTTAGTTTGAAATTCATGAAGATGATACACAAAGGAGTAGCGAAAAATTCATTAAAAAAATATTAAATTAAATATATATGTATGTATATATAACAAATAGTAAAAAGAAGGTAAAATAAACTATGCTATATTTAGAAAATAATTAAAAAAAAATACAAAAAATTGGTTCAATCTTGATTCGCATAGACATAGAGCTAGATTTCAATGTTGTCTGTAAGAAAAAATAAATATTTACGTACAGGTTAATTATGAAAACTTAGAAGATTATAGATAAATACGTACCAAATGTCTTCTTCTTGTAGAAATTTAATTTAGCTTGGAGCACCTTAAACTTCAAATCCAAATTTCTAAGTTTCTTCTTCTCCACATCTACTCGAAGAAGGTGTAGTTCCTTTCGGCACTCTACAACCGGTCAAGCAATTTTTAAAATGCTGTCGTTGAGAACATTGTTTTTTTCTGATGTAAGTTTCTAAAAAGTATATACAATTTTTATTTGGTATAAATTTAAAAACGAATATTTATACAAACCTTTTTTTTGCATGGGACAAATTCAACTTCCTTTTCTTTTACACTGGTAGCCACTTTTTCTGCTTCGAGGGAAATTTCATCAATTGTGTGACGGTTGCAGAAAAAAAAAATTGTATTAAAAAACGCATTCATACATATGTACTTCAAAGGACAGATTTCTAAAATCGTGTCTTGAATACACCTGTACATACATATATATGTATATATTTTTTACATACCTTTTGTTTTAAACACAAATCTCCTGTGTCCATTGTTTTTAAATTTATTTTTCCGATTTGAATTATCACAAAACTTATAGAAATAAATTAAAACTAGGAAATTATGATAGTAATGAACTAAAACGTAAACAAAACCGGTATTCGAATCTTTTTTGTATTATCTGTTGCTAAAACAGATTAATACATAAGTTTTGTTAAGTGTTGCGGCTTAGTTTTTGTCAGTGAGTAAAAATATATATTTTTTATTAAAATTAATTTTTTATTTTTCGCAAAATTTTTATTTAAAATATTTATAATAAGACTACCAAATATATTGCACAATGATTTCAAACATCACTAATATAAAATGTTGCAGTACTTAAAAATAAATTCTGTTAAAACGTTTAATAACTATTAAACTGTTATTGTGCGATTTTGAATACAAATTTTTAGAAATGGTTTATTAGACAAAAATTCCTTAATAACAATTGTAAACTTTAAATCTAAAATAACAACTTTTTATGAATATGGCCGTTAATTATTAATGTTAGATTGATAAAGAGTTTAAGTTTACAAGAAGTTTGTTTTTCCACTACGGTAACTCCAACAACATGACAGTTTTGACGTTTAGTTTTTTGACATTGGGCATTGGCAATTCTTTCAATGAATTCAATTTCACACGAAAATCCCCTTAAAATAATTCAAATCCACCATGAATATGGTGGTTCTGTTAAAGTTACATTTCGTAAAATTCATGATATTTTCGGACAACATTATCGTCCTTCTAAGACCGCTATTTGGTCGTTAAATTTTGTTCGACAGGCTCGATACAAAATATGCGAACAAGAACAACGTTTGACCGGATCGTACAACTGAAAACATCGCAACTGTGAGCCACAGTGTTGCAGCAAATCAAAGTTGGTGAATTTCTCGACATTCTTAACAATAAGGGTTATCCAAAACTACCACATGGCTAGTTTTGCGTAAGGATTTGACTTCAAAACCTTACAGCGTTCAACTGAAGCCGATCGACCATGCACATCGCTATATTAACTCAGCAGCAACCGGTTGGTTTTTCTGAGAAAATCTTTTTTCAAAAGCGAAGTCCATTTTCACTTGTCAGGGTATGTCAACAAGCAAAATACCCGCATTTGCGCTTCCGAAAATCCTAGAGCGATTATTGAGAAGAAGTTTAGGCTAGAAATACACTAACGGTCAATGGATCACGCTATCGCGAGATGCTAATAACTAAATTTTCAGTGACATGTGGTTTTAATAGGGCGGTGCAGCTTATCACACAGCCAATGAAATGATAATTAACCGATCGCATAATTACACGACAACCACCAGTTAATTGGCCAACCAGAACGTGTAATTTAACACCACGGAATTATTTTTTGTGTGGCTATGTTAAAGCCAGAGTTTATACGGAGCCAATCGAATTGATTTCAGCCTTAAAACACAAAATCCGTAATGTGGTTAAGGTAATAGAACAACCGCCATTTTGCCAAAAAGTAATTAAAAAATTTGGATAAAAGAATCGATATCTGTTAGCATGGTGGACATTTGCTAGATATCACTTTTCGTTCGTTATAGAATAAAAACTTGTATCATCTTAATCTAAATCTTTTTTTTTTTAGAAAACATACTTCTTGTTAAAAAAGACCCTTTACATATACGGCCGTAAGCTTAAGTGATTGAGCTGCGGACATCAAAAGATATTAAATTGTATAACCGTTGAGTTTCTTTACCAATTTAGTGTTGTTTCGCTTGTTTATTTAAGTAACAAAAAGTACAAATCATCACATCCTGTATTTAACCTACTCCAACTCCATGTTTTTCTTTTAACAAAAGTACCGTGTTATTCAGGGCTTAAAACAATTAAATTACATACATCAAAATTATTGTATATTTTGCTTTAAAAATGTAAGAAGTTAAATATTTCAATTTATCTTCACCAGTTTCTTTTCTATTACATTTTTTATGGTACTGTTTTGACGTTTTTGTATAATTTTAATTTAAACTTAAAATTAATTTTTTATTATTTGACTTTGATTGATTAATAATATAATGACTGAAATAAAATATTCGGACAAGTGTGAAACAACAACACACTTTATTGAAATAATAAAACACAAAAAGTTAATTAAACTTCATAAAAACAATTTTGTTTCTCTAAATTCAAAAGTGCTTTAATTTTTTTTATTATTTTGGCAACGCAAACGTTTTAGGAAAGGTATCAAGTAAGGCATACTAAATATACTGCAGTACTTACTTTTACCTAATCTCTTATTACTATTAAGAAAGAAGGTCTGTTCTGTTCGAAATGTTCAAAATTGTATTTTTTTTGGATTGATTTCGGTTGAAATTCAATAAGGGAGCCAGTTATTGGTAAATACCTACACCATGTTATGTGCATAAGCTTTTAACAGTCTTTTAGTGCCTTTTCTGTTAAGTAGCCGCACTAGCTTGAAGCTGAGGGATGTCACTGAAGCTTTGTGTGATATGGCAGTAAACATCACACACAGAAATAAAATGTTCAAAATTTAACAACTAATATCACAGTTTCTTTTTGTGAACAAAAATTCGTTCAACATGGCCCGATAACGATCGCCATTGACTGCAACGGCCACTGCTGAAAAATGGCCCAATTATGCCTTTGGGCCAAAATCTGTAAAATTTAATCTTAACATATTTTTTATATTTATTATATATATATATATATATATATATATATATATATATATATATATATATATATATTTATATAATATATACAACAATTAAATTTATTCACCAAAAACTAAATCAGTGTATTGTTAGTGAAACCTGAATTCCGGTAGTTAGAATTACAATTTCGACTTTTCTGAAAAAATTTGAAGATATCGAAATTAAAGTTGTATACCTAATTAAAAATATATTATAATTTCAAAGTTAGAGAAATATAAAAGTGACAAAAACTGCTTATTTTTATTGAAAGAAAAATTGATTACGTATAATTAAGTCAACGTGCTAAACTTTCTAGGATACAGCATCTTCAGTTTCTGAATGTTTATACTTTAGGCGGCGCTGTAGCGAACCAAATCGAGAACATATCCATTACATAAATATTTGTTTGTTATGTTATGTTTGTGTTTTTATAAGCCAGCACCTAAAAGTAATGCCCCATAGCTCAATGTCCAATCACTGAACTTCAAAAATATACAGGCAATTTTTGACACTAGCTGTAATACGCAAAATCGGATTAGACATATAAATATTAGAAGAGTAGTGAGATTATAAATGCATCCACGTTTATGTAAATAAATAATAATATGTAAATAATATAAAATAACCTAATGCATTATTTGGGAATGTGTTTAAATTATAAAAACAAAAACAGTCGTATAAAATTAAATAACTAAATATTGGCTTTAAATTTAAAATATTCTGGCAAAGTCATTTTGCATAACTATGGAAATAAATGTTAAAACATTAATGTTTACAAATCTGTTAGGCCAAATTTCCAGTATTTAATATATTTATATAAATTCGGGAACGTAATAAAGGAAGAAAATGGAATAAAAGTAAAAAAAATGTGAACGTATTTTTAATTCCGTGTGTAATTTCTACTATACTCAAATAAATATATTCTGGATCCTTGAGCAAAGAGAAGTTAGCTATCATCTTTATCTATATATATCTATACATCTTTCCGCGTTCGTATTAAATACTATTACGAAGGTGTGATTAAATAAACAAACAGAAACAAAAACAACTAACACAGAAACAGAAAAAATATTGCCAAACACGCATTTACACTGAATAATGATAACAACAAATATATGAAATGATGGTGAAGTAGAATTTTCGTGTATATGCGAGAACCGCTCAAGCTTCAGTTGCTTTTAACCCTTAAATTGGTAAAATTACTATTATGTATTATTGTGAGTTCAAAATGGAACAACTCGTCTAACTAAATCCTCTAATTAAGTTTAAAACTGTTGTGTCTACTTATTTTCCAATGCGAGTCCTAACCACTATTAATTCGTACACAGAGAAGTTTTCATCAACGTGCATACAAAAAAATTTATACTTTTCTTAAATATCATTTCATTCTCTTTAGACATACGTTAAAAAAGTTACACATTAAAAAAAGGACTTTTTAAAAAACAAACAAAACGAATGTTTATTATGTTAAACATAAATATTGTTACCACTATTAATTCGTACAGTCACCAATTTTCATAGTTAGAAATGTGTTATAATTCCAACTATGTTACAGTTAGAATTTGTTTACTAAAATGGTTTCGATCCGCTTTGGCATGGTACTGAATAGTTTTTGGGGTTATCGAGTCCCAAATTTCCAGAATGTTGAGCTTTAAACCATTAACAGTCCGTGGGGGTGCCCTTTCGAAGTTTTCTTTTCATAATAGCCCACAAATTTTCGGATTAAGGTCTAGACTAGAAGATGGCCAATCCACATCCTCGAGTATATTTTCTTTCAGCCAGTTTTTCGTTTTTTAGCAGTATGAGAAGAAGCACCGTCCTGTAAGAATATGTATTACCCGCAGTCTGCTAATTCCTGCAGATTTTCTTGCAGGATTTTAATATATCTCTCTGAATTTACGATTCCATCTATAAAATGGAGCTGACCGACATCTTTTGAGGACAAATATCCTCATACCATAATGCTATCTGGAAACTTGACTGTAAGCTTTAAGCAGTCTTTGCTGTATGCCTCGGTGCTTTTACGTATTATCCTTTTTCTTGGATCACCAACACATACATCAAACTTGGATTCATTGCTAAAGGTAATGCTGTCCGATTGCCGTTTTACCCAAGAGTGTCTCTCTTTAGTCCATAATAAGCGTTTTTTTCATTTGAAGCGCGGTAAGCAATGGCTTTTCCTTGGCCTAAAAAAATTATATAAATTATCTAGTTAATTTCGAAATAAAAATCAAAACATTTATTAAGGGAATTAGCGTAACGATACAAACATAATTAATTGTGAAGGCAAATAGCACTTGTTTCCCAAGTAGTTGTTCTTTTTTCTGTTTATTGTATTAAAAACCAAAAATTCGGAAAAAAGTTCTAGGCTAAAAGGGAAATCGGAGTTTTACTATGAAATTATATTCTCGTCACAATTTTACTACAAAACTGAAAAAGTGTAAAAAAGTTGTAATTTCAATAAAAAAACCTAATATTAATTAAAAACGGAAAATGCGAAAAATAAGCTGAAAAAGATGGCCAATCTAAAATATCGTTTATATTTTCAGTTTCCGCAAACACATATTTCAAAATATACTTGATAAAAAAATTCCCTAATTCCATTTGTGTTTACTTATTTATTGACATAATCTATAGATGTAATCCTTACAGACTATATGGCGCACATTTTACTTAAAACTTAATTAAAGTTAAGAGTAAACATAAATTTAAAAATAATAATATAAATTTATTGAAAGTAAAAATATTCATGAAAATTAAAGAAATAATTGTCATGATGCTGATTTTTAATTATTTGTCCGTAAACAATACATAAATTGAGTTAATTAAAAATACTTTATGTTTTCCTTGAAATAGTTTATAGCAATGGAATTGAAATTGTAAATCTGCGTTACTCGATATATTAAAATTATTACAAAAACTACAACAAAATAAAATTTTCAAATTTAAAGTCTTTTAATGAAGGTATTCTCTATGACATAAGTACAGGGTGTCCGCCGGGAAGGTATACTACCTTGTTTGTTTATAATTTTTAATTAAATAAAAGGCAATGGATCTTATATTGATAAATGTTTTATTTAATTTCGGCAATTATGTATGGAATACAATATCAGATAAATGCCCGCCCCTGTTGGCCCCACAAATGCGAGCCCTTTTGAGCACACTTTTCATTATATTTTCACAAATTTCATGTGGTATTTCATTAATTTATTCACGATTATTTTGTTTGAGTTGCTCAAAAGTTTCTACTTTGTTTGCATAAACCTTGTTTTTCAGATATTACGATATCGCTTCCCATTCGCAGTTGCTGTTACGTTGTTTTCATTTTTAACGAAGTAAGGTACATAACTTCTTCTGACCAAATTACACATTTTTAATGGTTGCAAAGGTAACTGTTGAATAATTTGCGGGTTCTCCATTCCCAAGAAGCGACAAAACAATTTTCATTAAAAAAGAACATTTTATGATATTCTCATAAAACATTCTTTCAAATAAAAATATTTGAAATGTTTTGTAATGGGGGAGAGCACATTCATATTGCAATTTCACTTTCGCTCACAAAGCTCATCTTGATGCCTAGGCTATGTTGGTTTTATGGAAAAAATTCTGATAAAATCAATTTGGCTTTGGATATAAGACACTTAGGTTTTTCTATACAATATTGGGGTAAAATTCACTGATGAGCTTTGTGAGCGAAAGTAAAATTGCAATATGAATGTGCTCTCCCCCATTACAAAACATTTCAAATATTTTTATTTGAAAGAATGTTTTATGAGAATATCATAAGATGTTCTTTTTTAATGAAAATTGTTTTGTAATAAATATTTTGTGAGAATATCACTTAATATTTATTTGAAAAGGAATCAAGCACGAATAAAATTGCTGCTTAGATTGATAATGATTCCGAATAATTATAGATTACTTATTTCAAATAAATTATTTTAACTCGGCGTTAGTACAAAAACCAAAAGTAAGAGTAGCAGTGGAACTGATCTTCGACGAGCGAAAATGGGCACACTCTTTAAACTTGAAAAGGTGGAGGGAGTCTACTGCATGTAGATAGACTCGAGCCCTTTAATAGGGAGGACATTCAGGTCGTAGAAACTTCAGGTATCATTTACTCAAGATAAAAATCGAAGATGATACTTACAAACTGTACTTGGAAGAGAAAGCATTGCCTAGCATAAGATTTGTGCCCACTGGCAGAATCTTGTGAAAATACTAGAAATTACTTAAGACTGTGTGATGAAAAAGGTCGATAGTTACACCCATTGTCATTCTGGAATAACTAAAGTCAATAATCAAAATAGTATTTCTTTATTTGTGTGCTATTGATCAAGATAATAAATTAATAAAACTTATGCTAAGCAATGCATCAGTGGGAAACAACTTACTATTTGTATCATCGTAATTATAGCTTCATACGGACAAAAATTAACATATTATTGCCTTAAGCAAGTTTCCTCGGTTTATATAATATAAAGTAGGAATGTCATCATTGGATGCATATAAGGCAAGAAATAACAACTGATTTTTTGATTTTGAGTTTGTAATACTGTTAATAGTGGTAGCCCTAATAACTGTTTTCAGCTTATATAATATATTATTACGAAGATGATTTGTTTGTTTTCAGAGAAAAAATGTATCACTAAAAATATGACGAAATTGGGTATGATATTCCGTCATCCCGCGTCAAATTTTGTTTGTAAACAGATCGGTTTCGGCCATGTTACATACTCAGTGTTTTTTTCCTTTCCCTTTTTCCTCTAAACAAGATGTTTTTCATTGTCAACAGTCTTTAAATAGTTCGTCTTGTTCGTACCTCTCTTCGTGTTTGTGTTATTTTTACTGCATTCGTCTCTCTCTCTCTCTTTTTGCTTGTCTCTTGTCTGACGAAATGACCAAATATCTGTTTTACAAACTGAGTAGTTTTCTAAGAAATCTTAACAAACAAGGCTGCAACAGAAAACAAAACACACATCCAAGCAGACGTCTAAACAGGATGATAATATAACAGCAATAATATCGGGAAATGTTAAAGTAAATCATTCTTGTTGTTCTCTTTGGTGTAACCGTCATTGTTAGCTGTTTGTTCAGTATGACCGGCGAGCGCTTTCGATGTGATGTCATCATTATCAAGCGGCTTTCTAGACTGTACTGGTGAGTTAGTGGTCGGGTTTAGATAGTTCTCTTATTAGGGTGTAGGTAGATTGCCCACCATCTGGAATTGTATGCGGTGCTAATCTAATATTTCTGTCTTTTATTATTATCCAGGTAAGTGTGACCGTCTGGGGGTTGTTTTTCGCTTACTAGAGTGTGTGAATAGTTTTAGTGGTGGAAAAATTGTGTCTGAGGTCGCGTTCACCTGTTCGTTTATAATGGCACTGTTAAAAGTTTTTGTTTTGTAGATTTCCATGTTATCAAGAATGTCTAGTCTTCATCCTTCATCCTTTTTTAATACGATGTAGCAATGCCATAAACTCATCTATTTCCCTAGGTGCATATCCGTAATGTCAAGGTATAATGCAAATTTGGAGTCTTCCCTTTTTGTGTCTGTCCTGTAAATCTAGTTTTTAGTGCTCGTCAAGTTTGTCCCATATAAGTATGTTTGCAGGTACAAGTAAGTCTGTATACTCCGGTGAAACTAAATTTGTCAGTTGTTTTGTCAATGTCCTAAGATTATGTCTCAGGGTGTTGCTGTTTCTTAATGCTGTAAATAAACTTTCTTTGTGAAAAAGGTTAGTTAATCTGGTCCTGTGTACAAGTGTGGCGCTGTGTTGTATCAGTTGTCAATTTGTCTTTTTCATTTCTGTTTTTAGTATTGAACTGTCTAAAAATTCAGTCGATTGTGGTAAGTTTGTAACCGTTGCTTTTAGCTATGGTCAAGTGAGTAGTGTATCAACAATTACTACAGCAGCTTTTATCCGTTAGTGTGGTATTTTAATATGTAGACGCGAACAAGTAATTTCTTGTCTAATTTAAACGTGTAATTTAATTTAAGCTCCAAAGGTTGTATGTAATTACTTTGCAATGGAAAAACCCAACAGTATCCTATACATGATATATATAGAACATATACTGGTACTAAGTTTTCAGATATGTTAGGAAACACTTGCAAAGAAATTGCAATGCATTATATCAGGTTTGCAATAAATATAACAACAACCACAGGTGGTTCACAGTATATTGCTTGTGTTTAAATTATGATACAATTCGCATGATTCAATTTGTGAGCTTTTTTTAAAATATAAATGAAATAGAGGTTACATTTTTAAATATTGATCACTTGAATTTATTATATTATTACGTTTATTGCTTTTAATAAAGGTCTTGTAATGTTAAGTTATTTTATCGCAATATACTTTCAAGTTTTGTATAAAATACTCACAAAATAAATAGGAGCTTCACCACTTTCACCGCCTTAAAAATTGCTTTATTATTTTGTTGTCTTTTCTTAAAAATGAATTCAACTTGAATTAATTCATTTCCCCAGCAAGTGGTGCTTATATAGTTGTTTTAAGCGGTTCTCGCACATCCTAGAATATTATACTTTAACACCCCATATTGTTGTTGTTATTATAATTTAGTGTAGCAGCCTACTTGTGCTGGGTCTTGTTTTTGTTCTGTGTTAGTTGTTTTTGATTTCCGTTGTTTAGCTTATTTCGTGGAATTTCTTAAAAACATTCATGTTGCCTTGTGTATAAGATTTCTAAGAAAATTACGCTGTTTGTAAAACACACAATAGGTCATTTTCTTTACTATTTTTATTGATAATCGACTGAAAATATCATGCATAAATTAATTTTCTTTATATATACTAGAAAAAATAATTCACTATTTATATATTAACAAAAGTAATTTTATATAAAATGTAATTAAAAAGCATAAAGTAATTTTATTAAATGAAGCAGCCTAAAAACTTAACAGAAATGGTGATTAACATGAACAAAAATTCAACATAACCCTAAAACATCGTATATCATATCCGATGATAAAACATCTATCAACACAAGTACACTCAAGATTAATTAGACTTTACAACAATATTCTACACAGTTACGTCCCGCAAATCTACAAAACTAGCCTTATTCTACCTATACTCAAACCAAATAGTGACAAAACCAAAATACCGTCTTATAGACCTATCTCTCTTAATCCGTGCTGTTCAAAAGTTCTTGACAAAATAGTGACAAACAGGCTTTGGTGGTTCGTTAACGTAAACAAACTACTTAATAGCAACCAATATGGCTTCATAAAAGGAAAATCTATTTCTGACCCCTTACTCCTTTTAGACTTCAAAATCAGCCAATCCTTACGAAACAAAAATCATTTATCAATCATCTCATTAGATTTTTCTAAGGCCTTTGACAAAATAGGAATTCATTCAATTCTAAATCAACTTGAGGAATGGAAAATAGGTCCAAAAATATATAATTATATAAAAAACTATTTAACCAAAAGGAAAATATTGGTAAGGAATAACTCTCATTACTCTATAACCAAATCCTTTGACAATGGCATTCCACAGGGGCACCGCTATCGGTCATTCTTTTTTTAATAGCGTACAACAAACTTTCGAATATAATATCTTTGCACAAGGAACTAGACTTTGTCGCTTACGCAGATGATTATGTTATTCTAAAAAAACTTAACAAAGTTAAAAACCAGAACATTGACTTAGTCGATTTGATTTCGGACATAACTAACTGGTGCTCTATCTCAGGAGCACAGCTATCTATAGATAAATGTAAACACTTACATATATGTAGAAAACATAATTGCGTCCCTAATTTACATGCTGGTAACGTTCCAATTGAAGCAATCACTGAACTCAAGATACTTGAAATTACCTTCGACAACCGTTACAGATGGTACTCTCACATCACTAATCTTATCTCTGCCCTTTCCATACGATTAAATATCATTAAATTCCTCTCGTCCAGAAAGTTTGGTTGTAATACAGCGTCCCTTTTAAATGTACTAAAGGCTACCATTATTTCCAAAATTAACTATGGTATATATTTATATGGATTTTCTCCAAAGAGCAGTTTAAATAAATTAAAAACAATATTTAACTCGGCCATAAGGATGTCCCTAGGAGCTTTTAGAATGACTCCAATGACCAAAATCCTTTGTGCAAGGCCCTAACAAAAGCAATCAATCAAAAATACTTCTTTAAAATACCATCAACACTTACACGAATAATACAATCATGTGAAAAATACAACATACCATACAACAATAAGCAACAATATCCGAACAAATTTCCTTACTGGCTCATCAACCCTATCACAATTAACACATCCCTCAGAGAACTAAAAAAATCCTCAACAAATACAGAAATATATCAACAAAGATTTCTTGAAATCCAATACCAGCTAAAAGACCATAAATTCATTTACACAGATGGCTCTAAAGGTGTTAAGGGCAGTAGCTTTAGCATTGTTGATAAACACAAAACATTCATTAATTCAATTTTGCCAGAATACAGCACTAATTTTTCAGCTGAATTAATAGCAATTTACGAGTCTGTCAAATATGTTAAAGGGCGCATGGGGAAATTTGCTATCTGCACTGACTCTCTCTCTGCACTGGATGCCACAAGGAACTGCAATAATGATCAGTTCTACACAAAAACCATAAGACAATTTATTATTGAAAGGCAACCTGACATTAAACTCATCTGGATCCCAGGTCATTCTGGAATAAAGGGCAATGAGGCAGCGGATGCTGCCGCAAAAGCTGCTTTATACGCCCCTCTTGTAACTACACCTAACCTATTTTCGGACGATATAAAAACATTTATAAAACACAACACAAAAATTAACGACTGGTACAGGAAAATTAACCCTAACAAAATTAACGCCTGCTGCTCAAAAATATCAATCACAACCTGCTACCAAGAAGAGACCAAATTAAAATAATAAGACTAAGAGTAGGTCACACTAGAATCACAAATGCTCATATGATTGATAAGAATATACCAAAGCAATGTCCTTTCTGTAGTTTGATCCCTATTACCATTGATCATCTTTTATTTAGCTGTCCCCACATTAATACATTTAAAAACCTATGTTGTCTTAGTAATAACGAAATTACTCAACTAATGAACAGTACTATGATCGATGATAACATTAAGACCCTTTCTAATTTTTTAAAAAAGTGTAACCTTTATAATTTAATTTAAAATTAATTATAATATTGAGCTTAAGACCATTGCTGTCATAGCTCTCCTCCATTACTCTTATAATTTACTTGTAAGTTTAATATGTTAATAAAAAAAAAAAAAAAAAAAAACCCTAAAACAGTATGCGGCATATACAGCGAATTTCACTCAACACACTAATTGTGTATATTTTTATATTTTATTTCTGTTTTATTTCTGACAATTGTTTTATTTTAAATAGCATTTATAGCATTTTCAGCATTTATCTTCTATAAAATACACATTTAACAAAATTTTACTAAAATGTTGCCATGACTTGATGCTACAATTGTGCACCTTTTAAGTGTTTAGCTAACAGGGTTTTACTGCACATTATTATTGTGTTCAAATTAATGAGTTTAAGGACAAAAAAGAGCAATATAAACAAGGACACATTAAATACTTACTATGTTGTTTGAACAGGTATTTATTTACTATCATTTTGGTATGCACATCTATTATGCCCAAAACCAACCAATAAGTAGTTGCAGCAAAAATAGAGTATATAATCAACGATACATATCGTTACATTACATTATGCATTTAATATTTTAATGAAAGTTGTATAAAACCCAAATAAAATTACTCCAACAATCCATACAAATGGGTTTCTATTGCATTGTGTAATAACCTCATTTTGTTGGGAGCCATTTAGTTTTTTTATTATCCACTCTTTTCCGCATTAGGAGTTATTTCATTTTTTTATATAAGCTTATTGATAATTATTTCGTTTGTGATTGCATATTTAGTTGAAAATTATTCTTTAAACATTTAATAACCTAAAAAACGAAGTGAAAGGATAACGTTTTTATTTACAATTAACTTTTTTTTTATTGAAAACTATTCGGTGAAAATATGTTGTTTATCGAAACTTTTACTCAAAGTGAACTTTTAAATTATCAGCAGCTTGGATTTTTCTGTGCATTTGAGATTTTTAGGACGTTTTTTCTTATTAAACCAAAAATTTTTTTAAACATTAACGGCATTATGCCTAAAAAACGCTTACTTGAGCTTTAACGTACACGTTAGTTAACAAACACTTTAAGGCTAACAAACGTTTGTTAAAAATAGTATTCAAAAACAGTCCTTTAGCTAATGTATGCTTTAGTAAAATAAATATGTATAAAAATGAATATGTATAACAGTGAATATTATTTATCCGGGTAGTTAGATCCATAAACAAAGTTTTTATTGTTTTCAGCAAAAGTAACACTTTTTTGTTTTTTTTATTAATCTTTTTATTAATAAGCAAAGAACCCAAAAAATGTTAATTTGCAAGGCTTACGAAGAACTTACAAAGAATTTGTTTATATTAAAAAACTAAGTATTCGAATAATGAGCTTTGTTTTAATTATCATCAATAAAACTTTTGTTTGAAATAAATAATTATAATAATATTTTTGTAAAATATAAAATAAAGATGTAAAAATGTTTTATATTGAATGGCATGTTATGTTTTAGTTTTTATTATTATTTGTATACTACAATTTGTTTTTAATAAACATTTTTAAAATTTTTTGGAATAACTGAAAGGTTTTTTTTGTTCATTTTTGATAAATTTTAAATTAACAAATTGTAGTATTGAGATTTGCTTGAAAGGAGTGTTGATAATTAACAGTATAACAAAAATGTTTATTTTGAAAGTGGCGTTAGTCGCTGTACTCAGGAAATTAATTACGGAGCTTAGTGTGAAAGAAATGGAAACATGTAATATATTAACCAAAATAACAGTTTGTATTTGTAATGCGCATATGTCCTCAATTTGATTTAATTAACATGAATAACATAGTACAAATTTTGCACACATATCCATATATGCTCATACGTAAATATGTGCTATGCTATATGCCAGGCTATCAAAAATAGTAGTTTTTCACATTTTCAAATCTTAAGGCATAACTAATAAACTACCTGTAGTGGTCTTTCAATATAAGTTGCTTAAAATCCTTTTATTTAATTACTGACAGACACTGCGTATCGCCTAACAGTCAATTCGTTGTTTTTTTTTAATACTTATTCTGCTATTCAGGACATCGGGGCAGCTAGTTAGATAAAAAAGGAATACGGAAATTTGATAAGTCAACAATTATATTATGTCAAAAAATAAAAATTATAAATCATTCATAGAAAATCACAAAGAAAATTACATTTTTCGATATCTTATTATGATAGCTACTATTATATTTTATTTTTACTTATTCTAAATTAAAGTCCATTTTTATTGTAATACTTTATGGTACGCGATATTTTTTGCTTGATTACCTGGCGCGTAAATAAACGGATCAGATGGTTTTCCAACATGGGAACAGCTAAGATACAATTGACTATGTGAGAAACATTGGTTTTTTAGAAATACCACAAACATTTTATGACTGCCCCTGGGATTTGATTATGGT
Organism: Trichopoda pennipes; assembly: GCA_030448955.1. Classification (NCBI taxonomy): domain Eukaryota; kingdom Metazoa; phylum Arthropoda; class Insecta; order Diptera; family Tachinidae; genus Trichopoda; species Trichopoda pennipes. The sequence continues at coordinate 47,202 of JASKUP010000182.1, read as the reverse complement.
CATTGCGAAAACAAGCCGAACTGAAAACTGTAGACTCTTAAACTCGAATGGTATGCCAGTCACAATCATTGGGATGCGGGGTATCAAAACATCTTCTCCTTTATACTTTCCTTTCAAATGATTGCTTCTATTACCTTATTCATTAATTTTTTTATCGCTAATCATGTGCCGTTACGTAGTTTCGATTGGTTAATATTTCGCAACATTATAACTACAGATCCAACCTTTAATTGAAGATTGTGAGGTGGCAATCCTGGCAAATCAAGTAAGTTTAAAAATTCCGGTGGATAGCTCATGACACCATCTTCATTATTTGGCATTTCAACTGATTTATATGCCTTCATTTTGCCAGGAATGCCTTTAATTTTGGATATTAATTCATTTACATCAGTGTTTATGGCAGCTAGTATAGCTCTTTCATTTAACCAGTAATGGAATAAGTAATTTTTAGCAAGATTTGGAAGAACTTTATGGATGAATATATCTTTTTATTGCGTTAACTGACAAAAACTATTAGGAAAGGTGAGGCAGCCAGTCAGCACATCTATGGGAAATTTGCCATTGCCAATATCAATGAGTTGTTTAGAGAATATGTCTCCAAATTGATCATTTTGCAATATAACACGCATATTCTTACTTAAATGTAATACTTTGATTTTTTTTCACAATTTGGAGGACTTTAAACATGCATTCAGTTCGTCAGCATGCATTGAATGTGGGACCTCTGACAATGTTTGGCTAAAATCTCGTAATAATAAAACAACTGCGCCACCAAACTAATTTTAGTTGCTCCGTAGATCTTTCAAAGTTCTATCTAAAGCTTCAAAAGATTTCTTATGCGCCATTGTGCATTGATCCCACGCTATTACTTTACATTTCTGCAAATCGTTTGTCATTGCTGAATTCTTGGAAATGTTGCAGGTTGGTGTTTCGTTGCCTTGCATATTCAATGGCAATTTTAGGATTGAATGGGCTGTTCGACCGCTTTTTAGCAAAGTTGCGGCAATGCATGACGAAGTAAGAGCTAGAGCAATTTCATTTTTTGTGTGAATTGTTGCCAATATTAAAGTGATCAAAAAAATTTTTCCTATACCACCAGGAGCGTCCAAGAAGTAAATTTCGGCAGTTCCATTTTTTATTGCCTTCATAAGAGTATCAAATACATACCTTTGTTCTTCGTTCAATAGTGGAAGATTTATTTAAATCGATTCTTTCAAAGTTTTGAGATCATACGATTTTCACGTTCTAACTTTTGATGAACAGCATCGTGCATTGGGCGATTGGGCGCGGCCATCCCCAATTAACGTAATGGTTTATTTGACATTGTCAAGCACATTTCTTCAATGGAAATCAATGCCTGATTGCAAATTTTTTCACTTATTTGTAAATTCAGATTCTCTTGTAGTTCCCACAAACGCTTCTTTAAAAAGAATTTAATTTACAAAACATTAATTCAAAATTTATTTGAACGACATATATTTATATAATTATTTAAAACGGAAAATTAAAGTAAATGTTAATTGTTTGAAGTCAGAGCTTGAATTGAATTATAAAAACAATCAAATATATAAAAAAACCAAAACAACATTTCAAAAGCTTATTCCGTTAAATAAAAAAAACAAATTAACAAAGTTAAATTAAAAGAAAAGGATATACATTAAGTGTACCTACAATACTCCCCCTCCAGGAAAATGTATGTCTAATAAGTTAAGGTCACGCGTTTCTTAGTTCTCTGAGAAAAATTCTCAGCATTTGCGTTTTCAATGCATGCAGGCTTTAATCTGTCAACCGAAATTATTTTTGTTTTACCCCCCATAACTAATTTGAAAAATTTTTCGTTTCTCTCCAGAACCGGGTATGGCCCCTCAAATGGTTGCTGTAAAGCCTTCTTCTGTTCAACGCGTACGAATACATACTTGCAATCAGAAAGGTCTTTTGGCACATATATTTTACCATTAGATGATTTGTGATGAGACATATTCGAACGAACCTTTTTAAATATTCCCTTAATTTATTCAAAAATCAAAGGAACTCTCTCCTGAGTCCGTAACCACAATCTCTCCTGGTAATCTTATGCTCTGACCATAAACCATTTCGGCAGGAGTTGACTTTAAATCTTCTTTAAAGACCGACCTGAGACCGAGCAAAGCCATCGGAAGAACATCGTACCAATTCTCTGAATTCCCACTTGCCAGAATTGTTGCCTTCAACTGTCGATGAAACCTCTCTACTATCCCATTAGATTGCGGATGGTAAGGAGAAGTCGTTATTTTGTGACTTCCTAAAAACCTCGTTAATTCTGTAAATATCTTTGAAGTGAACTGGGCCCCCTTATCACTAGTAATTCTAAGTGGTATTCCAAACCGACAAATATAATTTCTAAAAAAAACTTCTGCAATTGTTAATGCCGAGATATCCTTAAGAGGATAAGCTTCAGGCCAACGTGTGAATCGATCAATAATAGTCAGAATATATCTATGGTTACGTGAAGGAGGAAAAGGACCAACTATATCCAGGTGAATGTGCTCAAATCTACCTTTTGGAATCTCAATCTTCACTATTGGAGATCTTGTGTGCCGATTTACCTTAGCTTTTTGATAGTTTACACACTGCTTAGACCACAGATTAAGTTCCTTACTCATTCCTGGCCAAAAATACCGATGAGAAATAAGACGGCGGGTTGCTCTTACACCTGGATGCGATATCGTATGCAGCCTTTCGAATATCACTTTACGTAAAACCTTCGGCACAAAAGGCCTATACAAATACTGAGAAATTTCACACCACAAGCTAACATCGGATAACGGTAGTTTTGTCAGCCTTAAATTAAGATGCTGATCTTTATCTTGTAGAATCTCTTTAAGTTCACTGTCTTTCTGTTGCTCCTTATATAATAGTTTAATATTAATTTGTGAATCTTGAAACTCATCTACATCAAAAGCCCTAGACAGCGTATCAGCTACTATATTTGAATCCCCACGAATATATTTAATATCATAAGTAAACTGCGAGATATACTCTAAATGTCTCGTTTGTCGAGGACTTCTTTCTGTTTTAGAATTAAGCGCGAAAACCAATGGCTTGTGATCAGTATACACTGTGAATGATCTGCCCTCCAACATATACCTAAAGTGCTTAATATTTAAATAAATTGCCAACAATTCCCGATCGAAAGCACTGTACTTTCTTTCCGATGAAGACAATTTCCGCGACAAGAAAGCTAAAGGTGTAGTTTTCCCGTCATAAGCTTGTTGTAATACACCTCCAACTGCGATGTTTGATGCGTCAACGGTTAATGTTAATTTAGCTCTGCCATTAAAATGAGTTAATAAAATGCTTGAGGCAAATCTATCTTTGATGCTGTCAAAACTATCAGAAGCTTTATTATCCCATTCCAAAGACTTTGTTTTACTCCTCAGAGACCGTGTAAGCATTGAATGAATCGGATCCGATAATCCTGCTAACCCACATATATATCTATGATAATAATTCACCATTCGCATAAATTTCTGCATCTGTTTAACCGTTGTAGGTCGCTCAAAATTTCGAATTGCCACGACCTTGTCTTCTGACGGTCTTATTCCTTCTCCCGATATGTTGTGGCTAAGGAAATTTATGTCTGTTACTCCAAAGATACATTTCCCTGGTTTTATGTTCAAGCCATATTCTGCCAAACGGTCAAAAACCAACCTCAAATGATCCAAATGATCACTTTCATTCTCGCTTGCAATAAGGACATCGTCGATATAAACAAAGACAAAGTCTAGCCCTTCAACAACTTCATTGATAAACCTTTGGAAAGTCTGAGCCGAGTTCCTTAACCCAAACGGCATACGTATAAATTCAAATAAACCAAAAGGCGTTGTTATCGCAGTTTTGAAAATGTCCTCTTCAGCCATCGGAATCTGATGATACGCTCGAACCAAATCAATTTTTGAAAATTTTTTTTTGTTTGCCAAGTTTATATTGAAGTCATGCATATGAGGCAAGGGATATCTGCCAGGAACTGTAACAAAATTTAATCGCCTGAAATCTCCACAAGGACGCCAATCATTTAAATCTTTCTTTGGAACTAAATGTAACGCTGAAGCCACACATGAACTGGAAGGTCTACAAATGCCGGATTTGACCAGAAAATCAAATTCAGCTTTAGCTACACTATATTTAACAGAGTCTAAACGCCTTGGCTTAGTGAATGGTAAAGAATCTATGAACCGTTGTGTGCTTAATTGGTTTTGTATAATCTGGTTCAAATTAACAAAGTTAAATTAAAAGAGAAGGATATACATTAAGTGTACCTACCCTCTGTTCTAATGCGCTTATTAAATAAAATATCGTCACACATATTAGCTTTGTACTTCATCCACAAATCAAGTATACTTTTATGTGTCTTTTGTATGGGCGCATAGAAAAGTGTTGATTTTATACTTTTTCGGGTAACTTTTTAAATTTTTTCTCCCAGTTAGAACTATCCTCGTACTTTAAGGAATATATAAAATAGGTTTAGCTCTTCTAGAGATTTGCGCTTAGCAACAAAATTAGCGTTTCATTTTTATATTATAGATTACTTAAAACATTGTGAGCAGTATTTATACTTGGTGAAAAGACTTTACGCCATTTGTGGGCATGGCCATATTTGTGAGCATTTACTTGATAGTATTCGAAATTTTTTATTAAATAATTTTTTAGTCTTGAGATAATCTCAATTTAAATGCAATTTACGTCACTTTTAATCAAAAACCTCATATATACGTCCACACACTTTTGGATTTACAAAATGTCCTTGAAATATTTCTCAAAACTTTATAGTAAAATTTAACTTATGTTGAAAAGCCGAAACAGTATCTATCAAATATTTATACACGACTTAAGAGCATAAAAATATTAACAGCCATATGCATAAAAACTTAAAGTAGGTTTAACTGCCGCTGTTAAGCACAATTTCCTAAAGTTGTATTCAAAAAACGCTTTTACTTTAAAATACCTTTGTTAACTTTAAAGTAGGAAAAACCTACTTTAAACCTACAATAAATTGACAGTTCAATTTTATTATTGAAAGTTCAAAAACAAAACAAATTGTGTTTACAAATGCTGAGCCGTTTATTTTAAAAGTGGCATAAGTTACTTTGTTATTGTCAGCATTTTTATTTTAAATTAGTTTACATAACATTTTAAATTTTAGCCATTTCAACTAGTCTGTATTTAGTTTTCTTTATGAAACGGATTTTTCTAATGATTGTGTTGAAATAAAATCTTTTTTCTCCATGTTGTGCACTGTGAAGAGGGCTATTACTACTACTACTATTTTGTCCTTTACATAAGTCACTATGTACAATAATATGCTTTTGAATTGTGACATTCTTAGATATTTTATACAACACGAAGCAACCTTCTGAGAATAAAAAAATAACAAAATAATGCTAATTATGTGTAGTATATTAGATATCGCTATAATATAGTTCAGTAAACTGCACTATTCTTTCGTACTAATAAAAAAAAATCCAATAATCACAATAATACTTCACACACACTTATTACATGTTTACATTTCTTTCACACTAAGCTCGGTAATTAATTTCCTGAGTACAGCGACTAACGCAACTTTCAAAGTAAACATTTTTGTTATACCGTTAATTATTAACACTCCTCTCAAACAAATCTCAATACTTCTTAACTTATTAATTTCAAATTTATTAAAAATGAAAAAAAAACTATTCAGTTGTGACTTATGCCACTTTCAATGTAAACGGCTTAATTGACAGTTTTACTTTGTTATTCCAAAAATTTTTAAAACGCTTATTAAAAAAAATTGTAGTATACAAATTCAATATAAAACATTTTAAATCATTATTTTATATTTTACAAAAATATAATTATAATTAATTATTTTAAACAAAAGTTTTATTGATAAAATCAAAACAAAGCTCGTTATCCGAATAATTAGTTTTTTAATATGAACACATTCTTTGTAAGTTCTTTGTAAGCCTTGAAAATTGATCTTTTTCATTTTGCTGAAAACAATAAAAACATTTTTTATGGATCTAAATACGCGGATAAATATTATTCATTTTTATACATCGTTAACATGACAACTGAAAATAGTGGCATTGCCAGAATCAAAATACTAATTTTACTAAAGCATACATTAGCTAAAGTACTGTTTATGAATACCATTTTTTAACAAACGTCTGTTAGCCTTAAAGTGTTTGTTAACTAATGTGTACTTTAAAGCTCAAGTAAGCGTTTTTTATGCATACAGCCGTAAACGTTTACAGATAAAAAGGAAGTTTTATTTTAGTATCTATTCTTACACTGACTGCAAGATATTGCTATGTTTAGTGTCAAACTTCCGATTGTAGCTCATTTGCTGTTCTCAATCGTTATGAGCAGATTATTCCTGGTATATAGAAAGTTTTGCAAAATGAAGGACTTGACAAAAACTCTTCTGCTTTTTTATGTGCTTGAAGTTCTAATATTTTGAAAATAATAATTGTGCCATATAGCTAAAGATCGATATGAGGTTAACCGCACTAGATTGTCAACGATGTAAGTTTAATTTCTAGCATGAAATATCAGTAAAGATTTTAATGAATCAAGAATTTCTGTATTCTACTAAAACTTTTTGAGTAGGTTTTAATAACATCTGTGACACACTTTGCAAATTTTTTGGAAGAATAGTTTGGAATGAATTTTAGTTTTGCAAAGTTATCAAAGCCGGAAATTAAAAAAATATAGTTTTCTATATTTTTTATTTGCACAATATTGAATTTTTGTTAGATAATCAATTAGTGAAAGGTTTGCACACTAGAGCGAATACGGCTTCAGTTTTATGTTTATAATAAAGGGTGTTTTTTTAAGCTCGATAGAACTTGAAATTGTAAAAAATAACACAAAAAATTTAAATTGTAATCAAAATTTCTTTTTTATTCGAAGGATCAATACGTGACATTAACATTTGAAAATGATTTCGGGCATATGGGCACCGCGGCTGTTCTTGACGAAGCGCATTCTGGACGTCCAATTTTGGGCCACTTTTTCGAGCACTGCTGGGCGTATGTCACGAATAACACGAACAATGCTGTCCTCCAAGGCGTCAATTGTTGCTGGTTTATCAGCATAAACCAGTGACTTCACGTAGCCCCACAGGAAATATTCGAGTGTTGTCAAATCGCACGACCTTGGAGGTCCATTTCTCGAAATCAACTTATCGCCAAATTTTGATTTCAATAAGTCGATGGTTGCGTTCGCTGTATGGCACGTAGCGCCATCCTGTTAAAACCACATCTCGTCCGGATCAATGTCATCCATATTTTCAAACAAAAAATCATTGATCATGGTGCGGTAACGATCTCCATTGACCCTAACGCGAGCTCCGGCCTCATTTTTGAAGAAATAAGGTCCGATGATGCCACCAGCGTGAAAACCGCACCAAACGGTGCATTTTTCTGGATGTAATGGAGTCTGTAGGGTCTGTTGTGGATTGGTCTCACTCCATATGCGGCAATTTTGCTTATTAACAAACCCGTTAAGCCAAAAATGCGCCTCATCGCTGAACACAATTTTGCGATAAAACAACGGGTCAGTTGCCAACTGCTCTAGAGCCCAATCGGCGAAAGAACGACGCATATAATGGTCTCGTGGCTTCAATTCCTGCACCAGCTGGATCTTATTCGGGTGTAGGCCGAGATCTTTGCGCAATATTTTCCACGTAGTGGACGGACAGAGCCCCAATTCCTGCGACCGACGACGAATTGATAAATTTGGATCTTCTTTCACACTTTCGTTTACAGCGGCGATATTCTCTTCAGTACGCACATTCCTTCGACGTGTTGGTGTTATTGCATCCTCTAGAGAGTATGTGGTACGAAATCTATCGACAGTTCGACGAATGGCTTGTTCAGATGCACGATTATGTACTCCATAAAAATGACGAAGTCGTCTATAAGTTGCGCGAATCGACGACTGATTTTCAAAGTAAATTTGGATAATTTCGTAGCGTTGTTCAAGCGAGAGTCTATTTATGATGATTTGTCAGAGTATACTGAAACAAATAAAAAAAATGTTTCATCAAAATTTCATTTTTTGTGTTACTTTTTAAAATTTCTATCTAGCTTAAAAAAACACCTTTTATATCAAAATTCTTGATTATAGGAATAGAGAGATTTATCGTGATCATTACATTTTTATACCGTCTACGTTAACAATAAATAAATAAATATCCATTTTTGTTATTAATATAGTTTACTTAAGTTTTACTATTTATACCAAATTTAATGTCAGCTAGTAATATGATAATGGGCAAAATGTTGATACCTTACATTAACTTACCTCGTTCGCCGCAGCTTTTCTAAAAGTGCAAACCAACTACAAGTAAATAACTTAGCGCCAGTACTACTCAAGAAGTCAAATTGATTGATTTATTGCTAGTGACTTGTTGCCATTCTGTTAAAATTACTGTCTTGAACATAATTTATCTACAAGTTTGAGTAATTTTTATGTCGTTAACTTAACAAAAAATTATGTTTTTGTTTGTTGAAATACAATTTGGTTTGGAAGGAAGAAGAAAATTTGAAAGAATGAAAGTAAATATAAATAATATGCATGAAAGTATATATATATATGTATGAGTAAGAGTATTCAAATTAATATTTATTATATCGCTGTACGGTGGGAATTTGGTAAAAACTAATGGTAATACCTTTGTTGTTTTGAAACAGCTGCCTTGATTATCCGGAAACTTCGTGGGACTAGATATGTATTTTAGTATAAAAGTTGAATGAATGTGGATGAAAAAATTAATAACACATTATGAATTAAATTTTGATATCATGGATTTTATATAAACAAGAACTTTACAAAATTTTTGAACACATAAACTTTCCCTTACAACTTTTGGAGTAATTCACAAAACATGCAAAAAATTCCTCTTTCAAAGAATTACAAAAATGATATTTTTGAAAGTTAAGGAAAATTTATTTTCGATTACTTTTATATGAAAAAGATATTGTTACATCCTCAATGCTGGAAACTTAGTTATCTTGTAATAATACTCTTTTTTATGGTTGCTCTATTTATTAGGTTCTTTTATTTATTTGTCCCTTTTATTTAAACTACGTTTGTTGTGTTTTAATTTATGACTTTATATCTTAATCTTTCCTTTTGTATTTACTTAGTTAGCTCAGCTAGGAACAGTGTAAATCCCGCTCAACTAGGAGCTTGGAAGATTGGACAAAGATTGCTTTTCCTTCTCAATTGCAGCCGTTTATATACCCACTGTGAGAAGGTTGTGAGTAGTCTAGTATTAGTGGTTATTTAATTTATTAATTAATTTATAATTATACACAAATATTATTATAAGTGTTATTATTTGGTTGAAAAGTGTAATGTGACCTAATTGTTATTGCTTTTATTTTGGGATTGTTTTCCACAAAATAAATGTGTCACTTGAAACGCACCGATCGGCACATGCAGTAAGAACAACAACAACACAAGAGAGGTATATGCCTGTTGAAGGCCATTTAGTCATTGCATGCATGTAAAGTATAGCAACAACAAACATATGTGCATAGCTAGTGCATTGCACTTGAGTAATTTGATTTAAACCTTTAATTGTAGTGTTAGCTTCGTTTGAAGCTAAAAAGTAAACAAAGGCCAAATGTATTCTAAGCTATACAAAAATACATATGCTCACCAACCTTTTTTCTAGAGCTTGACTAGAAAGCTAGTGGCAAAGATGAGCTAGCCGTTTAGAAACTGCCGAAAATTTCCATATTTTAAGTAAACCTCCTGCTGTGACCTGTATACGCATTAAATATCTTTAAGGGGCCTTTCGAATTATTCGTCCTTTTCAACTCATGATGCGTTTTTTGCTGAAGTTAAAAAAATAAATAAAAATAAAAACAGCGTTTATATTACAGAAATAAATTAGAGATTGAATTTTAATGAGATGTAAACAAATCTTCAAAGTAAATATACCAAAAAAGTAACAACTCTTTTTAATTTTGTGAGTTTATTTTAATCAGTTTGAAAGCAAAAGAGAATATTGTAATATTTCAGTTATATTCGATTGACTACAAAACTAAAAAATGTTGCTAAAATTATTGTATTAATGAAAATTTATTATTTATACAATATATTTGTTTAAAAAAAATCCTTTAAAGAGTTTTTGCCTTTTAGTTATGTAAATTTGCCAATATAGTTGATATTTTAAATTTTTTGAATATAACATTGCGCAGAAATAAAGCATGAATGATGATTGCTTATACTGAATACGAGAGCAGTGGCATAATGTTTTTTGAATCTGGCTTAGTTTAGTCAATTTTGAAAAACTTACATACGGTTTGATACCCGTGGCAATAAATTTTAGTAAAACTTAACGTATACGAGGGCAATCATGCAAGACCTATTTAAATAATTTTATTTATCTGATTCTTAGGAAGCTTATCGCATATATTGTTGAAATTCAACACTGAACATTAGAACTTTGCGTAAGGTTCTCTCCAAATATTTCTTTTAGAGTCAGACCCAAGATAAGTACATAACAGAATTCATTTGGGAAATAGTTCAGGAAGAAAATTTAAAGATACACATATGAATTTCAGAAATGTTTGTAAAACCAAGGGAAACAAGTTTTTCAACTATCTTTTAAGACCTTGGTTGATAAAAGTGTTGTTGAAACTTTCTGAAAAAAATAATATAATTTAATTTTGAATTTATACAATACATTTTTTTACAATTTTTATAAACGCAATTTTCCCAAGTTGAGTAAAGCGACTTATCCATATTTGCAGCTAAGACAGCGAAATCCTGGATGTTAATATAATGACAAATTTAGGCAGAGCATGGAAAATTACTATAGATTATGAAGAAACCTAACCAATTTACTTCACTAAAAAACGAAAGGAGTGTTATACATCAAAGATAAATAACAGTTCTATACAATGCGAACAGAAAGTAAAATATCTGGAAATTATTCGCCATCCGAAAATAAAGTTCAAAGATCATATAACTTATGTGGTAAAGAAAGTTAATATATTAACCCGTATCTTATATCCCCTTATAAATAGCAAATTTTATCTCAGCATTGCTAATAAGAAACTGATTCTAAAATCCACTTTTCATGCTGTAATATTCTACACAGTCCCTGTTTGATCTACCAGAGCTTCTTGTCATATTAAACAAAATTGCAAATAGCACAAAATAAATTATTATTTAATAGCACAAATAAATTATTAGACAGGATAAAGAGACTTATGCAAAACTTCAGTACGAAATGTTTGAATCCTGATTATGTTCATATTAATGAACTTCGGATTTATCTAGTCAATAGCTAAGTAGTTTTAAATAAAAGTTAAGTTGGTTTTTTGCCAAATTTTCTTCGCCTGTAAAAATTATGTAAATATGTAATATTTCCATAGAATTCTTGTAAAAATTATTATTTAGTTGAAAAAGAAACCTCTTCAAGGCAAATATATTTAAACATATTAGGGGCAAATAAGTGAATTTGTATAGAATTTGTATTTTGTTATTCAACGTTTCAATTGTTAACATTCTTGCTAATATCTATGTTATCATTATCATAATAGGTGATGAATTTATGTTCTTATTAGCGTCTCTTTGTTGTAACAATTATTATGTTAACAATCAACTTTTAGTAATATTACAATCTGTTTGCTCAAAAAAAAGCAAATCGAATAAGATACTATATCGCTTAACATGTTTATATTGCTATTATAATTTAAATCTGAAGATTTAGAATATAACATAAATAACATAAATAACATAAATAATAAAAACCTCTGGTTTAGCAAGATTTATGAAACAATAATATACTTAAAATTATTTCCAAGTTCGGTTGGAGCTGTTTAATGAATAGCGATCGCTATTTGCAAACAAACAGCTGGGAAACCTTAGTTCATTATCCGGCGGTGCAAACCCAAACAATTTAGTAACTAATAACACATTATAACTACAAAAAACGGTTGCGAACATGCGTTACAACAAACATTACGCCACGTTACATAACTTTGAACATCAGGCCTGCGCTTCTCAGTAAGTTAAACGTATAGCGCAAAAAATACACCAAAAAATACAAACTTAACAAGGATATGTATAGATCTTATTTAGAGGTAGCTTACATATTTACTATACATATTCTATACCATATATTTTCACCATTTTTACACAGTTTACCAACGGATGGAACGAAAATATACAAAACTAATAAAACGGACCGAGAATCACCAAAGTAGAATAACACTCACGCGTCAAAAACCTAACAGACATACGATTCAATGGCAACGAGACAAAAATAATGGAGAAAGGATTGAAACATAATCTACCTTTTGACAAAGTACAAAGAACAAGTGAAACAGAAATTGTAGACGCTGAACCAACTATTACTCAGTTACCAACCGACCGACAAGAACACATGAGACACAAAGTAGCCGAAGTACTCGAAAAAATTATAAAAGAACACAATAAAACAAAGAGAAAAAATTGGTAAGCAAATACGGGCAAAAGGATGTGACAATTACCTACTAATTATAAAATTGGAAACAAGAAACATAACGATAGTAACGTACATAAAAGATTATACAGACAAAACACAACAAATTATACTACAGAACAACTGCACTGAATTTAAAAATTACCTAAATGAATCTTTCCAAAAGGGAATACGCAGCCTATTAAAAAGTTGCAAAATTTTTATTAATGGAAAATTATACAAATATATGAACATGAATTCAGGACCACTAACACTCAAAGTACAACCGAAAATACACAAAGAAAACATACCAATGGGACCCATTGTAAGCTACAGACCTGCACCAGTATAAGACCGGGCTAACACCAGCCTATTTAAAGAAGAGATAAATTTGCAAAATACATAAACAGTACGTAATGCACAAGACCTAGTCGAAAAACTAAAAGTGCTTAATTCTTTAAAACATGCAGATTAAATCCAAAACCCTAAAAACTTCGGCTGTTTAATTGTTTCCAGTATTTTTACTTTTAATTAATAGAACATTACGTGATTTGCCATAATATTTTTACATAAATAATTTTAATGGCATCTGTGATCTAAACAATGAAAGATTATGTTTAATTTATATTTATAATAATTCATTTCTTTTTGTTATTTCTTATGTTTGTAAAGATTTTTATTACGAAAGCTATAAACATTTTGTTTATTAAACAATTGACAATATATAAAGGGTCCGCCAATTAACTTTTTATTTTTAAATGCTATAAACAAAATTACTGAATATTTTCTCAAATTTCTATTTTTATTTAAAAGTACAGTCTTTCCGGTAAATAATGGAAAATTATTACATTCAAATGGCTACCTCGGCTGGCCATGCAATAGCCTACACAATAGGTTCAATCTTTAAGCACGTTATCGATTGTGTGCAGCTGTATTTCACCAATGGCTTCACAAATATTGTCCTTCAAAGTGTCAATTGTCTCTGGCTTGTCGGCGTAACACTTATCTTTGACGGCACCTCACAAATAATAGTCCAACGGTGTCAAATCGCAGCTCCAAGGTGGCCAAACGACATCAGCTCTGCGATCTTCAAAAATAGGGCGCAAAACATCTAGTGTAGCTTCGGCTGTGTGACACGTAGCGCCGTCCTGTTGAAACCAAATATTGCCAATATCCTCCTCTTCCATTTTTGTGAACAAAAATTCGTTCAACATGGTCCGATAACGATCACCATTGACCGTAATGGCCACTCCTTGCTCATTTTCGAAGAGAAATGGCCCAATTATGCCTCTGGACAAAAATCCGCACCAAACAGTGACTCGTTTTGAGTGCGTCGGCTTTTCAATATATGCGTGCGGGTTTTCTGTGCCCCAAATACGACAATTTTGCTTGTTTACATACCCGCCAAGATCAAAATGGGCTTCATCTGAAAAGATGATGTTATTTGCAAAATCGGCATCTTGGCTTCAACTCCTGAACCAATTGGACTTTGTATGGCGTCATACCAAGGTCTTTATGCAAAATTCGTCTCAATGATGTCTCTGAAATGTTCAATTGTTGAGAACGACGGTGAATTGATGTTGATGACGCTTCACGTACAATTTCTGCTACAGCAGCAATATTCTGAGGTGTACGCACTGTTTTTGGGTTTATCGATGAGGATGCCAGTTTCTTTCAGTTTTTTCACAAGATAACGAACATAGGGAGCTGACGGTGTTTCTCTTCTTCCAAAGTCCGTACGCAATTTTCGCACACATTCTGTACACTACCTACTAGCCTAGGTGCCCCTGTAGGCTAGTAGGTAGTGTACTAGCTTGTCAGTATGGGGGTTGTGGGTTCGATTCCCAACGCAGACCTTGGTTTTTTCACTACAAAAATAAAAATTGGCTGTCGGTGGGGCTGCTCAGCGATGAAGGCATAGTCACTGGTCGCTGTGTTGTCTTATATACGGCAGTTAATTTCCGACTATCCTTCTACTTTCACCACCTGTTTCATCTCTTCTCTATCCCTTTCCTAAAGAAGAAGGTAGCACGGTACTTGACTAATAGACTAAAAAAACATTACCATGATTTTCAATGTAATATCACGATATTTCCCAGCGTTGCTCAAGCGTACACAACCATATTCGTTCAGCGGAAGGATAAAACTAGTTATCTGTCAAACCAAACATAAGCTAAGTATTGGCATTCACGAAATAGGCACTAGTTAAAAACGTTAGATAGCGGACCCTTTACATACATTTTCTTTAATCCTGAGCTTAAATTGCAGAAAAATATTTAGAGTATATTCTTTTACAAGTTTAAAAACCAAAATTGTATATTAATCATCATAAATCTCTAATATGTTTGCATACTGTTATTACGCTGTTTTATTCCGCTGTAGATAAATGTGTGAAATTTCAGGAGTTTTACTAACGCCCGGTGTTTGTTTAATTGTGTAAGGCGATAATAATTACGTGCATAGTTGTGGTTTTTGTGTTGATATTTATGTTAACTATTGCCAATTGTAGCTGGTTTTGATATGATATGATGATATATATATATATATATATATATATATATATATATATATATTAAAAGATGTAATGAAATACAATATATGATTTAATAACTGATTAACATTACTGCTCATAAGCGAACACCCACCCATAAGCATAAATAAAGTCGGCGAAAGAAATTTAATAACTTTCTTACTAGACAACATTTTTGTTAGAAAATATTTATAAAAAATATTATCGGAATTTTTTTCTTACATTTTCCTTTTTTGAAGCTTAAATTTAAGTTAAGGTTTTCATACAGTACAGTGCATTTAGTGGAAATACCTCATAATCCGCAAATGTTTGTTACAGATAAAATTAAACTTTGTTTTGGTAACTGCTGGTAATTTCTAATAGAATTTTAAACTATTTATGTATTTTAAAATACATTACTGGTTTTGCTTACACGTACGAAGCTTTATTAGTGAAATTAGATTTTTAAGCAGCTTTTAGTTAACTTTTGTGGCAAATGAAAAAAGCATTCGTTATCACTTCTAAAATTTTTAGATATTTTATTACTTTTTTAGTGCCAACATAACTATAGATTTATCAAAATATTTTGGCTATAGAAAGGATCAAAATTTATATTTAATTATAACATTTAACAAAACTTTAATTTACAGTTTAAACAAATAGCTATTACTTGGATCTATGCGGATATGGTAAAAGTTGGTAACTGTCTGGATACTAAAATATTAAGTGGTCATTTAGTTTTAACTTGAATTATTCAATAAAATTAAGTTAAGATCTATTAGATACCCAATAGGAGTAGAGGTAAAAGTAGAATATTTGTAATATTTTTATACAAACAATTTATTAAAAATATGGCCAGCTGCAGGAAAAGAAATGAAGAATCATGTTGTACGAAAAGCAGAAATTTAAGAAAGATAATAGGAACAAAGTTTTAAGAAATGCTACATTAAGACACACAAAACATAAAATTAATAAGGGTCAATCTATAAAGAACTTACTTAGAAGATTACTAAGAAGCATCTTATAGTGTATATCAAATAAATGTGAGAAATAACAATACTTTTAAAATGTTTTATGAAAAAATGTATTGTGTATATTACGAGAGAAGAAAACATATTATCCAACAATAATTTCATAGAGGTTATTAAGCGTGATATGCCAAAAATAACCATTAAAATATTTTAGCTTTGCATATGAGAATGTATATTTATTAACTCAACATAATTAAGTTTTTTTTTATTTGTGTATCCAAATAGATGCTTTAAGTTCTTAAGTTTATAAGAGAAGTGAATAAATAGATAGATAGGTAGCTGCAGATTGGACATTATTATAAGTGATTCGTTTTCCAAGCTAAATGAAGACAAAGTAATAAAATATTAAAACTAGCTTTATTACGTTACTGAAATTTTTATTTTCAGGATATCTGAGCAGAAAAAGAATCCTTAAGATTTAAATAACCAAATTTCAGATTTTTTTTATTTTATGGATTAAACAAAAGTGTAAAACTTTATTGCTTCATGAAAGCTTTTTTTAGTTTGGGTTTGGTATATCAACACGTTATCTTTGCTACTTTAAATAACAAGATAGATTTAAAGCTTAGTCTTATAATTTCAAAATCCTATTTGAAAAAAGTCCAAGCATAACGCTTGTGTGAATTCTATTCTATTGCAAAATATTGTGGTCCATGCTTAGGCCTATAATCTGCAGACCTTCTTTCTTCGAAGTCATTCACTATACGATAAATACTGCGTTTTATTGGCACATTGTTTCTCTGAAAAATTTCGCGTAACTTTCTCTTCGTCACAGTAATCGATGATTGATTTTGATAAAATGTTTTAACTATTAAAACATGTTAGTTTATAGAAGAGTTTCCCGTAATAGACTAATCTTTACCAAAACGGCGGTAAAACAAAGTAGTATACCTTCCGGGCGGACACCCGCAAGCTTGAAATTTTCAAATAAGAAATTTTTATACCAGCTGTAGGTGCTAAGAATTTAAAATATAGAGGGTGTGCATGTGGTAATCTGGTATAAAAGTATATTTCTTTAGTATTTTAACAGTAGTAAGCAGGCTTTTAAAACTTACATGTAGTATGCACAATCATATGTACCCGCTATAAATTAATTATAAACAAAAAACTTTACAATTATACAATGTTTCAACCCGACGTGATTTAGAAAATAATGGGCTTTTTTTGAAGCCTTTTACACGTTGAGGTTTTTGATATCAAAACTGGGAATTAATTTAAAAATTAAATTTAGGAAAACCGAATAAATTTTTTAGTCGTAAAATTAAACAATATTTCACTTCACTAGCCTAAACATTTTGTTTTTGACATCTACCGTTATGCTACTATACAATTTTAAAGTTGGAGTTGTTTGCCGTTTTCTATAATAAAGATATTGTAAACTTTCAGGCAAAGCTTTAAAGGGTAATCCGGATGAATAAAAGGGTAAGTATTTCTATAATTCTGTTGTGTTTTTATTAGATGTGGTATTTAAAAAAATTATTTATTTCAAATTTCCTTAAGTTTAACAAACTTGATTGAGAAAAACAATTGGTTCAAGCAACGGTTAGATCGAAAGTGAGTTTTTAATACAAGTCTTATAAAAAGGAATTATATGTATGAAATGAAAAACTAGAATTTCATTTGTAGCTTATAACATTAAGCTACAAAAAAAGTATAGTGACTTATACGACTATATTAGCGATAAAAAAATGCGATTTTTTTCTTAAATGGTTATCGATAACATCTGGAATTCAATAGTAAATCTAAGATTCAAAATTCAACAAAATATTAGTTATTTTTCTTCTTTTTTTTTCTTTCTTTTTGGTTTAGTGTTCAAACGATGTTTGGACAATATAAATATCAAATTTTGGTGCCTTAAAAATTAGTTTTGACTGTTACCTAAAGTGATAATTAAATTTATTTTAATGGAATCTTCAACCTCCGATTAGTAAGAGTGATTGTTTTTTTTTTTTGTTTTCATGTGTAATTTGTATTAGTATTTTAAATTAATTTTCACACGTAGATTTCGGGAAATATGTCGATAAATAATTCTGAATTAAGCCAAATAGAAAAAAAACTTTTTTTCTAAAAATATAAACGCTTTTGAATATATTTATAAAAAATTTTTCTTCACTTTTTTGCATATTTTTAAATAAAATTTAAATATATTGTTGCACCTAAATAGAAAAAATCAACTTTTATAAAAAGAAATACAAACATTATAGAGCAAATTGTGAAATGTTTATTGCCAAGCGAACATAGTATAACAGTTTTCAATAAAGGGATAAATGAATTTTGTTTTCAATTCAGAACTTATTGGACTTCATCTTTGCGAATGAAGGAACGTTTTGTTCAGAATAATAAGACATGGCTAGACATGGAGAGCTTCCCCTCGAACTAATTTCGACTTTTTGCATATAGTTATTATTTACCTTGTATGGGGAGTACCCCTTCCCCAAGTTTAATTCCGACAATTTTTTTCCTTTCGTCGAAAATCGGTCTCTTTAAGTGATACCGATAAAAAAATATAACATTATAAACAGGCAGAGTCACCACGAATTAGTTCCTACTTTTGCCATCAAAAACCCGACTGTGCAGCGCATAGAGTATGTGTTGCATAGAGTATGTGTTGCTAATTCAAACGGTGTCCCAATAGTAATGTCCGCCTCTTAATCGAAATGGCATCACGGCAACTGTCTGTTGGCTCTTGTCTGAATTTGAACAAGCTGCATCATTTATTTTATTTTTGGGAGCTGTTAAAAAGCTATCAGTAATCGTGCCAACAAAATTCCATCAATTTCCGATTATCCTAAGGAGTTCACTTTTCACCTTTACAATACGAAACACTATTTCTTATGCTTTCAAAATAGTAAACTTGATTATTTGTTGAACTTCAGGCTCAGCATTTTTAATTAGAATGGATAACAATTATATGGATAACGTTTCTCGGAAAACTTACCAAGAGATATTTAAGAAAAAGTTAAAAAAAAAAGATTTTCCAAAAGCTTCTCCTATTTAGGATCAAATAATCGGCCGTGCATAAAATAGAAAACAAGTGATTAAGTGGTACAAATTTTACCTAAAACGCATCTTTTGAGAGAATGCAAGTTTCTGTCAAAAAATATTTCTCATCATCTATTAATATCCCTGATCTCTCCCTAATCAACTAATTCGCACTATTGCTCATGGTTTAGGTAGATCCCAAGACTCTAAGAGTTACTTTTCTAAAATAAGGTAAAAAATCATTAGAGTGTTAATGTTTTCCTCAAAATCATTTCTTTTTTAAGTTTTCGAAGTTTAAATAAGTTCCATCCAAAAGTATTATACAATTTAGTTAGTAAATACAACGACAACTAAGAAGTAAATAAAAATTAAATTTATTTAAAAAACTTCCTCTTCATTTTCTTCATTTTTTTCTTAGTTAAGGACCTACAACACTTTTGCTAATTCTATTAGGATTCATATGAAGTTTTTTTGTAACAAGTTTTTTGTGCATTTAGAAATATGTTAAGTATGTGGGTATCAAACATTAAGTAATTTGTAAACAATTTTGGAAACACGTACATGTAGCGATTTGTGTTTACATATTGCAAGTGAATTCTTCTAATATGGACGTGATGTAAACTTTACAAATAAGTTTTTCTTTTTACTAAATGCACAATTTTTACATAACAATATTTTAAAGTAATTTCTAGTTAAACTTTGGCAGAGTAACAGGTATACAAGATCGTTATCATATTAATAAAAATTCACGTGTAATTAGGAACTTAATCCTGAACTGAAAGCTGTTGTGATAATAAGTTTTATACTTCTCATCCGTATGTTTCTTTTGCTTTACTGTATAAAAAGCCAAATAAAAGAAAGTTCGATCACTCTTAGCGTAATAAGGATTCGGAAATTTTATTGAATGGTATCTCTCATACAACGAATTAATACAACCTGAAAACTACACTCATGATAGTGTGTAAATTTGTCATTATATTCTACAATATTAATATACGGGCATGTTCCCACAATCGCAAGGTTTTCAAATCGCCAGGCGACTAAAAACGCCAATTTAAGATGTTCTGTAAATCGTACGTTTTGCTGGCAATTTGCTTTTCTTTTTCATTTTGATCTTTTGACCAGCTGTTTGTTCAAATCCCCATTTTAAAGTAAACAATTGACACAGGAACTTAACAAAAAAAGAGCAATTTTAAAATTGGTATTTTTAATTTAAATAGTGTAAGATTGTTTTAAATTTTTGTTGAAATAAAAAGAAAAAACAATTAAATTTAATTGGGAACCATTTTATTTTGTCTTGAATGATTTGTATAAGCAAACTCAATCAGTTCACTTGCTTGCGAGTTGAAATCGCAAATATTAAGCGTTTAGCGTTTGTCAGAATACTTGTTTTGTGTATTCAAAACGCAAGAAAACTTATATATTTTATATTCCTAATATTTAGTGTGTCCAATGTGCAATGTTTTTACTACCTTTGTTTTTCTTGGCATACCTTTTTACCAAATTTGTCAGCGTTTACGGATCAATTTTATTCCAGGTTTCGGTGACACGTTGTCAGAGTTCATTTACTGTTTTTGTAGCAATAATCTTTCTTTTTAAAATGGACCAAAGGTGCCTTATCGGATTCAATTTCTGCGACTGCGGAGGGCAATCTAAAAGTTGATTCCATTTATTTCAAGCCACATTTTAGATATTTTTGCTTTTCAAGATATCAACCTGTCCTAGATTTAAGCGGAATATTTCTAAAATTCTACTAATTTTTATCTCGTCTGACCATGTGACTGGCATTCAATATTCATACGAGAATTTTTCGTTTTTTTTTTTGCAAACTCCAAACGTTTGCTGCCAATCGACTGGCTATTCAGCTTCTTCGGATAGTTTTGCTGTTACCATCTAAATTATGTACTTCATGCAATATTTTTTTGAACCTCAACTGCACCAGTAACGAAAGATTTTTTTAATAAGTTTTTTTTTACATAAATATTTTTAAATAATATCGTGAACAAATTTGTCTCTCACTGTATATACGCATATTTTTATAAAAAAAACGCTTTTCTTAAATGACTTTTTTAGCAACTAGCCTCTGAATTTTCTTCCCATTTGTTTATATTTTTAGTTTCCCCTTTAAATGTTTTTTTTTATTTAATGTTGTTTTTTAACTTTTAATTTAATTTTTATTGACAAAAATTTAAGCTTAAACAGGAGAAGAACTATGTAATTCATGACTCGGTTGAAGTTTTTGGAAGCTGTAACGGTAAAAGCCCGGGCAATCATTTGGTTTGTTTATAATTAAGATTTCTATTTAACGGCAGTTCGCGTGGCAGCGCCATCTTTGTTTGATGGTACAACTGGCTGATAATGAACGCAGCCATCACCTGTTTTATACATTAGCCGTAGAGATGGTGAACGTGTGTGTGTTCTTGTGTGTGATGGCAAATGGATATTTCGTGATAAGATTTACATCTGCTGTGAATGAAAACCAACGTCATTCACGCCCTAGGAAGCCGAAGATTAATTCTAGCAACAGGTCTTTCCTACTTGCAATTTCAGCGGTTCCAAACCGGGGTTGCAAACCACTACTCCTTGCTGAAGAGCTGGAGACTATCCAACTCCTGATCCAGAACCTATGACTAGCATGCTCACTGGATCCGGATCATTTACCCGTTGGTGTGTGCTGGGGCTTACTGATTCCCGTGAAATAACGTGGAGCTTCCAGTTGACCCCCGCTGTCTTCAGGGGACTGGGCTTCCTTATATCCCCAGCAGCCTAGGCCTAAATAGTCAAGCATTCTATAAAGACCGGAGGTGGGGGGGGATAAGAGGTAATATTTTGATTGGAGCGTATCGCCGAAAATATTTCTAATTATTAATTTACACTGTGAAGGGTAAGTACGGTTTCTACCTACAGTCGCCACTGGGAAATACCAGAGCAGAGTGAAATTAGATGGTAGTGGTTTTTACTCGGTATAGTTTCCACTGATCCGGATATTTTCCTTGGCCACTAACTGCTAAGTTGTGGTACCTAGCCAAGCGGTAACTCCCTACAAGCAACCTCCAACTGTTTGTTGGCGTTTTTGCTTTGAAACATGTTATTAAAAACATGTTATTAAAAACATGTTTAATTAAAAACATGTTATTTTCAATAATCTCTAAATTTAAAATAACGTTCATATTTACGGTATGACATTGATAATGACTTACAAATTATTGTGTTAGTTTACGTTGATTATATTTTTCTCAATCATACATCTTCTACTTCGCTTACTTACTTAGCTTAATAAAAAAATAAGAAATTGCTTTTATAGCCGTTCAATTGCCAAATAATTTTTAAAAATTTATTACAAATTTGTTGTAAAGGGCCCATGACATTAAATAACGATGTGGTTTTTCACAAATATTCTTCTTCTCTTACGCTTTACATTGGCATTGGGCATTGAGGATGATAACAGAATTAATTTGTATTAATCAGGTGATATTCAATACATGCGATAATCTTTTAATATTTAGAGAAATACAAATAAAAGTCCACAGGTACAATTCTTGTATCGGAGACCCTCTCGTGAAATATATTCTAGCTGGTATGCACAGGATTTTAAATGGGTCTTATCAGTGGATGTCTAATAATATCGCAAGAGGCGATTTCGAATAAAGGGACACCGTGGTTTCTATTTCGGTTATAGGTAAGGGGCCTTCCTTTAGTTTAATGGTTGCATTGCATTGCACTATATACCGCTAATTGCTCAGAGTGATTTTAGATATTCAGATACAGCTATACAGTAAGAAGAATTCCGATAAAAAATTTTAGAACTTGTGATGAGGCTATATACAGTTTGGGGTTTACACTGACACGAATAAATTATGCTGTAGAGTATAATTATTTTCATGTTGAAGTATCCTAAATGGTATTTGCTATCATCATTCACAATAAGAAATCTAATGGTAAAATATGGACGTTAAATTTGAAATCTTATAGCAGAATCAAAAATATTTTAATACAATAAGACTATATGACTTAATACTAGAAGACTTAAAAATTAATTTAATTTTCTATGGACCATAATTAATTGAAGTGTTAGTTAGCTCCAATGTAATGATATGTATCAATTTATTATAGTTGATAACATAGTTAGGTCTAAAAATTGGATTCTTTATTATTTCTTGCAAATTTTCATAATCCATAATTTTTGTTTTATCATTTATTTTGCATGTTTTAAATAAAATGCAAATAAATTTCATGTTTCTTTTCTCTTTTCACAGAAAACCGAACAAAACTATACATAAATTTTCGTTGATTTCTATCACATGTGACCTTTTTTCAATTGTAAAATAAAAAATGTTAGGTTGCATGTAATGGACGTTTTGGTTTAGCACAAAGAACGTACTGAAAACTTACATTGAAATATTTCTCCATCGGGTTTTTCAAAAAGTGTGGGTTGATTTTCAAAGCTTTAAGGGTCATAATGTTTCGGATGCTTCTCTGAAATTGTACATATTTTAAGGTCACTAACAGTCGTGTGAAGTATTGCGATCACGTAGTGGACCTAACTAAATAATAATAAAAATTAAATGTTAATAAGTTTAAACGTTACCTGTGAAAAATCAATTTTAATGCACCTTGTCCCCATATATATTTGATTTGGAGCTCAATTATCTTGATTAATCTTGGCAAAAAGTAAATATTATCATACTTACAAAACTGCGTAATGTTCTCCTAAATTAAAAGAAAAATATCGAAAGATATTACAATACTCTCAGTTTATTTTATTTAAAATTAATTCCTAACGGAAAACCTTTAAATACATTTTACTTGTTTTTACATTTTGCTGGAGAAGGATTTAGTTTTTACATTTACAAAAATAAAATACCGGCATATAGTATTTTGACCCTTTTTTAAAAAAATTTTTTGTTAGTTGAAATAGAAAAGAATAGATACATATGTAGGAGTATTATAGATGGATATCAGTTGTATAGTTAATATTTACAGTATACCTTTAAAAATGATAGTCTTACAAATAGTGCCATTTACAAGAACCAATTTATTTTAACTTATTTCAATTTAATCTACTTTTTGCATCTACTTAAATAGTAACAGAAAACTAAATTTAAATTTGGTTGGGCTTGGCGGATAAATAATATTAATTGACCTATTATGTTTTATACTTGCAATTTTGTAAATATTATTTAAGAAAATTGTTCAGCATTTTTCAATGAATTTTTATTCTTATATTATTGAATCATCTTTGGTTTAATACCTGGCACATAAACGGGTATTTAAAAATGTTCTTATCTACAACAGAAATCAATTATGGCTATTATTTAATCACAAAAATAATACATTGTTATTCATTTGTTTTAAATAATAATACAAATACCATTATTTTCATTGATTTATTACGCTTTAAAGAAAGAGCAACATTTTAAAGAAAATCTTGAATTGATTACTCTATAAATTTTCGTTGAATGATGTTATACGCCGCTAAAGTAAAAAAATTAAAGAGTATGAATTTTGATGAAGTATGATTTTAAACACAAAACTATAACTCAATTTGCGTTAAAAAATCCAAAAAATAGTGAAATATAAGAAAAGTCAAAACTACACTGGTTGCTACTATTTTATCTTAAATCTTAATACAGGTACCCGGGACTAATTTGTTTTGCCGCCATTTTACTAAAAATTTGCCTTGACAGTTCATATTTGGCCGGCGTGAAGTAGACACATTGCAAATTTATTATGGAAAATATTCGATTAAAAAAAACGAGTTTTAATAGTTAAAATATTTTATCAAACTCAATCATCGATTACTGTGACGATGAGAAAGTTACGTGAAATTATTGGAATAAACAACGTGCCAACAAAACGCACTATTTATCATATAGTGAATGATTTCGAAGAAAGAGGGTCTGTACGAGATACGCCCAAGCAGAGACCATAACGTACTCCAAAATCGCAGTGCTCAGGAGCTTTGGCCACAATTTTATACAAGAATTTTTTTTTTCGGACCAGCACTTAGGGAATGACCCCCACACATGCAATAAATTGTGCCAGAACTTGGAAATTAGGTTACGGGAAGGATAAAAGAGAGAGTACTGTCTGTGGACATTCAATTTGAACTTTTACAGATTGAAAGTGACGGAAAAGACCTTCGAAGGGCTTTTATTCCACATATTCCCTAATTTCATTACAGCACTTACCATTGTAGTAACGATAGAACAGTGAAATGCATCCCACATTGCGTTGATGCTTTAGAGAATCAATAGAGTTGAACACCCTACCGTCCCCAAAGAGTCTCTTGGTCCTCTCCTGTACGCGGCCGAGTAACTCCAAAATAGGCTTAGGAGCGCCGGCCCATATATTAGAGTTGTGTTCAATTTTTGGACAGTGGTATAGATAGTACGGAGATTGGATGGAGTGATGTATCTTTTACACCGTTTTAGAAAACCGACGCACTTCAAAGCATCTTTAGAAACCTGAAAAATGTGTTTAGCCAATCGAACATCACACTGAATTGTCATGTCAAGAACATCAAGAGCTTCCGATTGCACACTACTTATGTTACCCACAGCTTCCGATTCCGTAATACCTATATCACCCATAGTAACAGATGCAGCACCATCCCCGAACGTAGATCTTTGCGTAAGCATGCAACATTGCGTCTTACGAGCACTAAAATATACTCTATTCACACAACCCTAATCCAAGATTATGGCGAGATCATGTTTAAGCGTATTATTCATGGTTTTGCCTTTTGGAACTAACCTCCAAATGGGCTGGTTTATTAAGAAATGAATACGAATTATACAAGAATTTGCATTTGTTTCCATATAAGATTTAGTTGAAACAAGAGCTTCTTCCACAAAACCATTTACGCCGTCATACATATGCCAATAGAATGTTACAACTCACCGATTTTCATGAAAAAATCATAATGTGTGACGGGCACATTTTCACTTGAATGAATATGTGAATAAACAGAATAGTCGGTTCTGGGGAATGGGTAACCCTAAAATTTTTTAACAGTACACCTTTGTGTAATTTGGTCAAGAGAAGTCATTGGACCTTAATTCTTTGAAAATTAAAACGGCATAACGGTAACTGTGAAAGGGGAGTGACATCTTGATATGGTTAAAAACTTTTTAGCGCATGCTTTGGGCGTAATTAACATGTGGTATCAACAAGACGGTGCCACATCGAGTACAGCCAGGATTAAATTGGAATTGCTGCGAGACCTCTTTAAACAACAAGTTATTTAAAGAAATGGTGATGTTGATTGGCCACCGCGGTCGCCTGATTTGACTGCTCCGGACTTGTTTTTGTGGGGATATTTGAAAGAAAGTTTTATGCAAACAAACTTGAGCAACTATTGTGTAAAATATTCGAGGTAAAATTAATGAAATACCGTTTGAAGTGTGTGAGAATGTTATGAAAAATATGCTCAAATTGGCTCGTATTTGTGAGGATAACATAATAATACACAATTGCCGACATTAAATAATATATTTATCAATTAAAATCCATTCTCCTTTATTTAATCAAAAATTATAAACAAAGTAATATACCTTTCCGGCGGACACCTTGTATTTCGTATTTGATTTCAATATTGCAGGACTAAATGCACAGAGAGAGATTTAATTTCCCCTTGCTTTACACGGATTGATAAGGAAATAAGGGATAATAATTTTAGTTTTTCTGGAATTAACGTTGTAATTGTATTTGAGATAGTCTCTATTAAGCAAGATATATAGTCTATTATATTGCCTATTTGCCGTTGAGAGCAGTGTACTTTTCTAACAAGAAGTTTTAACTGCTTAGAAGTTAATGTTAAGCGGAAACCTGTCAAAAAATGATTTTTAAAAACAGTTTTGAAAAGGATATAGACAAACCAGCGAACTACAACTAAAAACTAAAACAGAATGTAGCAAGACAGAATATAGCCTGAGCCATAAACTGATCTAGATGGCTGCAGAGTTAAGAGATGAATGCTAACAACAAGGCATGAAATACTAAAGGTTTGTTCGTAAGTAGCAGTACATGTTTAGTAAAAAGGATATGTTGGTACAACATTTAGCACAAGTAACCTACGAAAAAAAAAAAAAGTATTAAAGTGCTACAGAAAATCCACATACAAAAACGTAACAATCGAGTACAGATTTTTGGAAATAATATTATTTTAATTGAAAATTTATAAAAACGTATATAACTAACAAATATTAAAAATATATAATAATTATAAATCAAACAAGTGTGTCAGATATTACATGAAGTGTTGAATACCATCATTACAAAATATAACTTTTCAAAAACGGAATTTTTATTTTTTCATTTTTAAATTTTTAATTATTTATATTGTATTCTTATTAAAAATTATTGTTTATACATACGAATTTGTTTTTCTGTCATAATAGATATTGATTGTTTTTTTAAAATTTTATTTAACACTCGTAAATTTCAAGTACTTCGAAATTGTGAATATATTTGTCAAAAATAGTTCCTATGGGAATAGTTTGGATTTTGTTATTTACTGTTGCAGAGGTCATTTTAATGTGCCATTTATATCAAACGCTTTGCTGATAGACAAAATGACAAAAAGGTCAAACGAGGATATATGACAGGGGGGATATATAACAGATTTAATTGATATTTTGTATGTTACAGTTTTCTGATTTTTATTAAACATTTATTTTATCAAATATAGTTATTTTTATTACATAAAGTATCAAAATGTGAATTACCAATTAGCAAACTACAGATCTTTGGTTTTCTTTTTCAGTTAGCTCAATCTGCGTCCACTTTTTAAAATATAGTGATGCATGTGTGTAGTATGTTATTTATATGGCTTTCATATAACACGAAACATTTTTAAAAATATAAAACACCGCAGCGGCAAAATAATGGCAACCCCTGTTTTATGATCTTTAATTATTATTTACCAGCTGTTTAATTTGACTAAGTGCGTTTTTAAAGGGTGAGGAATAATAACAAACGCTCTATAATTTTTATAAAACTAAAATGTTTTCCTGAGTTTTATGAATTTTTGTTTTAATATTTTCTAGTTCTAAGAGCCTATGAATGTTAATGTATGGAATGCGTATTTTAAGTTTAACACAACTTTAAGTCAAAAATTTTTATTCCAGTAAGTAGTGTTCTAGGTTGTAAAAATGTATGATCCTAAAATTTTCTTTTTACTCTTAAGTACCTTCTTTGAGCTCAATCAGTCGAGCAAACGGCAAAAGCCTGCATTACGTAAGCCGCATGTTTTATTTGAAAAAAAGAAGTTTTCTTGATTTCACAGATAAATTGCCATCTACAATATATCAAAGCAACAATAATGCTTCCCACCTGGAGTACACTACTTCATTTTAAATGCAATTCACAGCTGTGATAATACAGAAACAAACTAATAAGAAAAAAGAAAAGATTCTCATGATCTTTATTATTTGATAGCATTTTTTATTTTAACTATCATTTACAAACTGCATTTACTTAATTGCTAATGAATGCTTGGCACTCATTACTATAGAGGAACAAAATTAATTTTACATAAATCATTACAATATTTTTTTATTATCTTTTTACACTTTCTTCTGAAAAAAAAATGTGTTGACAGCCTAACATTAAATGCGATATACGTATTGTTACAAAGATGATATATTGTTTTAAAAGAAAATAATATAGGTAAGTATAATGTATTTTGCTGGGGTAGGTCTCAGTGGATGCCCAGTGGTGCCAGTAATACTTATTGTTAATCTTTTTTTCTTAATTCAAACCACAAAATAAAAAGACCCAAACAACTTTCTTAATTTACTTTTATTCTTATCTTTAGGTTTACAATTTGGAGTTTTTATTTTTAACACTCGAACACAAACCAACCAACCAGACCGTGCAAGATTTTACATTTTATGCCCTGAACCCGACCGGCTTAGATCTCCCGTATCGCGTGCTTGTACTCGGAAGGTAGGATACTTAATGCCCTTGCCCAGTGCTTACTTCTTAATTTTCTTGCTTGATTGTTAGTGTCTCACCACGAGTAGGACCTATGGCTGTAATCACTAGTAGTGTCCCTCTTCACTACAACCTCTTGGTCTGGGGACTATGGCTGTAATAACCAGTATAAACCCTCTACCACTACTACTACTTGGTCTGGGGACTATGGCTGTAAAAACCAGTAGAAACCCTCTACCACTACCTGTTAATGACCTGCATGTCTTGGTGGCCTTCCACTATCGAAGCTGTAATAACCTGCGTTAGTGTCCGTTCACCAAGACGGCGCAATCATAACTGAAGTTGTCGTGATCATCACACCCACCATCAACCAATCATTACCACTAAAGCATTGACATCAAACAATCTCACCAATACCCCGCCAGTTTAGCCTCTTTCTTATTGTGGCTGATTCTCTTATACTCTTTTCTCTTAAATTCAACTAATTATAATAACTCATTCAAAAGATAAGAGACTATTATTAATACGTCATCATCGATTCAGGAACATAATAATAATGATAATTACTAATAATAATATCGATAAAAAAATGTTAATAATACTTTAATTCACAAAAATTCTCAATTCAGTATGATAATTAATAATAATAATATTGATCAAAATTATAATAATACTCTATATAAAATTATTCAAAAAAGATTCGTGTGGCAGTATGTAACGGAAGTTTACTTCGTTACATAAGAAAGAAATCGAAACTACCTACTGTGCATTTACAACCTGCGTAGTTTTCTAAGAAATGGTATATACTCGTACAGAAGACAACTGTATGATTTAAGGCAATAGTTCTTTTAATTCAGATACATAAATCTGAACTGAAACTATTTTACCCTATTTGTTCATTCAAGCACTTGAACCTGAAGAACACGGATCATTTAATAAAACCCCTTTAAATGCTTTAGAGAAAATGATTGAATATTTGATTTATTTTCCATTCTTATATATTGTTTTACAATAAATTGATTTTAGTTGCTGAATTTACATATTTTTCTTTTTATTTTATTGCAAATTGAAAGTTAAAAAAAAGAAATTGTCTTTCAGCAATAATAGTTAATGAAACCTGATATAAAATCTAGTAATAAAAAATATTAAAATAATTGAACTTAAAACTTAAATTTAATAAATAACAAAATGTTTAGTCAGCAGTAATATTTCACACAAGAATTGAATGTTCAGGTAATCAAAACAGAAAAATGTTTAGTCAACAATTACAAAAAATAACAATTATAAGAAATAAGATTATGTTGCTTAGTTATAATAATTAAATCATTATAAAAAATAAACCAAAATTAAAATTATGTTGATGTAAGTATCAACAACAACACCAACAACATGCTTACAAGAAATTCTATCAAATAATTAAACAACAGCAAAAACAACTAACGCAGAATAAAACAAAACACAGGCAAGCAGACAAGAATAACAACAACAACAATATGGTGTGATATTACAGTACAGGATTCTTTCTTATATGAGAACGGCTTAAAACAACTACATAAGCACCACTTGCTGGGCAAATGAATTAATTTAAGTTTAGTCGTCAGAGTGTAACAACAGAAAAGTGTTTGTTTTGTGTGTATTGAAAGTAAATAAATCGTTCAACTTAATTTAAAACTCTAAAGTATTGTGTTATTATTTTAAAATAAAAAAACTTAAAACGTTTATTAAAAGTGATAAACGTAACAGTATATACAAAAATAACATATATTTATGGAAAACAGTTTTAAAAGTTAGACTGAAAGGTGTTAAATTTTGTTTAATTGTACCGTGCAACGGAAGAGTTTGGTAACGCATCTATGATTCCAAATATGTGGAATTTAAGGGTGAGTTTTTGCACAAATAAAGTCCATTAATTTTAATACGTTCTAAAACTTTTATTTTTAATGTAAGTTATGTTTTATTTTTTAATTTATTTTCTGTACACCATTTTTCTCAATTGTAACTCCAAAACAATTAAGTAACAAAAAACTTAAGTAACTTAATGCTATTGATTATATTTCTTACTATACAGACTTTATACACAAAAAAAATTCAATTATTGATTGCAAAATAATAGCTTAACATTTCTATAACAAGGATGCAAAGTTTTTTGTAACCTACATTATGCTATTTCAGTTGCATGATTAGCTCAAGTAAAAAGTACTCGTAACCTAGTTCAACACTAAAAATTTATTCAATGTGTGGTTCAATGTTCGTTTTTATGGCCTTTATTTTACAGGATTCGTGAAAACAATGAATTACACACACTGACCTATTTGATTAGCTGGCTTTATCGCCTGGAGACAAGAATGGCGAAGATAGTAAAATTTTGTTGAAAATTTCAATTTGAATTTCCTTTTGCGTTGTTCCCTTTTTAATTTTTCCTTTACATTTTTTATTATTTGCACAATTTTACTGAATAATCGATATTACATTTTCGCCTCGAATGGTTGAATTCTCTTATTAAAAGATGGCAGACGGGAACATGGTAAATATAATAGTGACTGTATGTGATATGTTCGTTGGGTTTTTTTTTATTAATCCCTTCATTGGAAAAATGCCGTTTGAAACATTATGTACTCTAAGAATATTTTTATACTAATAAAAAAGAAGCGTCAGTAGCGATCATTTTTTCAACCATAACACATCGTTTGTTTTATTAAAATCGTAGGAATCGTGTCTAAATTTTAATTTGATACTTAAATCGTACAGTGACCTCAAAATTTAACAATTTAAATTTAATAGTGATGCATATTTGTATGTATATATATATATATATATATATATATATATATCACAAGTATATATTTTATGCATCAAAACAGATTAAGTTTTTATGATATGATACCACTTTTACTTTATCTATAGCGCTAACTGGGTCTTCTATAGTTCCAACTTTTATTATTTTTTACATTTTAATATAAACTTTTTGATATTTGGAACATAGAAGTAAATATTTTGCTTAGTTTTAATCACCTTAATATTACAATAATATAAGGCTTAATACATACATATGTGTGACAAAATCGTCAATTATATTGGGATTCCCCACACTAGTTTATATTTTGCGTACGTTTTCTTGCATCTTAGCAACGCGCACTTTAAGTAAATATTTCTCATAAATCTACATCAAAATCTCTTCCCTATGGGCATACCCCTTTTATGTTTCATCAATAAGCAGAATAAATAAATTTTTCTTTGAGTAAAATCCTCTAAAATTTTTTTTTAAATCGTTAAAAAATTCAGATTTTTCTATAAAATTATGTTAGGGATTTTTAACAGATTTTGGAAACCTTTGCAAAAACACCACAATAGAACATTGTCACATTTGGAAACAACACTAATTATACAACAAAACGCAAGATATGATTCATTAATATGGAACCCACAATATAATGTAAGTAGTAACCATGTTAACAAACAATTTCTAACTTTCTGCTTACGAGGTTTAATATGGCAGTCTGGAGTTCATCTTTCATGTTATCATTTCAGGCTAAAATTAATGAGATTGCCAACGCCTAAAACCTGCAGAATAATGCCTAATCTATCTTTTACATTCAATTTCGAAATAGTTATTAAAAGCAGATCCAATTCGAAAAATTTGTAAAGATAGCTTATAACAATTTATTGATTATTCTTTATCATTAGATGTTGTCAAACGTAATATTTTAGTTTATGTTAACTGCTAATTGCAGCTTTAAAGTAAACAAACTAATGTTATATAATTACAGCAATAAACTAACTAAATAAATACATGAAAATATTAAAGCTGCTTCATTTATAATTCCAAAGCATAGCAAAACATTGATGTATTTTAAGCAATTTCCAAACTATTAAGCAAAATTTTTAAATATCGGATAATTGACTTTATTCCCAATAGCTTGGCTTATCACAATACCGTGCATACTAAATATGCTAAATTTGTCTATATGAAGCGTTGTATATTAAGTTGTCTTAATACACGCCCCTTTTCTTCTTTTCGAATTAGAGAAATTATTAGTTATTCATTTTTTTGCAGCTATTTTTAACCAAACTAATTTGACTGGGTTCGGATTCTGTATCGTTGATTAACAACTTCAATGAAGGCAAGCTGTAAAAACTAGTACTGTGCAAAGGATATTAAAGCAAACAACTATGTATTCATCTATTCATCTCTATCGCTCTTTTCATCTCTATCGCAGTGATAAGTTATAGTGTGAAAATATCTAAGAAATATTTTGAGCTAAAAAGACTGACATCTAATTAACAATGTATAGTATCGTATCTGAAAAATTTATAAAAATAATTTACTGTTTTCATCATAATATTTTATAAAATTTTTTATGACTTACCATGTTCTCACTCTTCATACTTTCAATTAAATTATGGTCGGGAGGAGGTGTTGGCAATTTTATTATAACGACAAAAGTTGTCTAAAAACTGGTGCAAAAGGCAGTGGCGATTTATAAGCAAATGAAACAAACAAATACAATTACGAGGTTCAAACGAATTGTTAAAATTAGCCCTGCATAAAATGCCAGGTGGGGCGCATTCTACCTACAAGAGTAGATACGACCTTAATAAAAGAACTACTTAGGCCCGAGCATATGATTCAGCAGTACTATTTAGAGCACGCCTTGAGAATGGCGTCATCAAATCAAAAGCGCTCGCCGTTCTTACCTAAAAAATGCTTGCTGACAAATCCAAATAACTTAATACTATTAAATGTTTCCATTGTTTCTTCATGCTGTTATCTTATGAAAGAACCATTACTTGCATTGCCATTTCTATTTCAAACTTTTTTTGTTGTTTGTTCTTTTCATTTCTGCCTTAAGCGCTTCAATTTTTTTAGTAGCTGAAGTATTTCAACACATAATCTAACACGTAAATTTATTGAGGGCGATTTATTGTATTAAATTCTGCAAAATATAGCGAATATATAACAGCATTTAGCAAGAAAGCACATCACATATTAAAATTATTATTACGGAAATAGGACAATCATTTAACATTTCGAAAATATATCAAGAATGTTTAAAATAAACTCAAAAGAATTAAACGTTATCCTCATTATGTACGCATTTACAAGCACTTTGAAAAATGTGGATCTTAATTCCTTTTTCTGCTAATGCTTAGCTCGTTTGTGTGTAAGTGTTCCAAACATCCTTTTTTAAATCGTAAAATGCATTTATAAAGTTATTATTCAACCACTTCATTTGTGAAACAACAGTATATTGTGTACTGAAATTAAAATTAAATTAATTTATATAAGAACATTTTATAGCAAATAACAAGTTACAATTGAAATCGAAAGGCCATTACTATGTGCAGAGAAAGATAAAGCATTTATGAAGTGAAATTTATCTCAATATTTTTAATAATTTTATTCATCGTCCTTTTAAAATATTTAAGTGAATATAAAAAAATACTTTGTGAAATGCAACAAACTCTAAATCAATTTAAAAGTACAAAGAATGCATTAGGAAATCATCTCTCCATTGATATAGATCTCGATTTAATGGCAGTAATAAATGAGGATGATAAGAAAATGAGTGTAATATTAGCTAACATAAATTTTTAGTTTACTTCCCGTATGTTGCTTTTGAATAATATAAAACTTCTCCAACATTAAGCCATTATGTTACGTCTTTAAATTGCAAATAAAAAAGTATAATTTAGGAATGAAAAGCAATGATATAAAACAAAATGAGTCTTAAAAAATATAAAAAAAACAAAAATTCAATAAACTCCAGCGTATGGTGGTAGAAGAGGTTCTCAAACGATTTGGATTAAAATGATTTATAATAATACTCTGTTATCACCATCATCAGCATTTGAGTGCTCCTGTAAATTTTCTACTAAAAAATGGTAGAAATCTGTTAATATTAATTTTTAAATATGTAGTTAAAGATAGTAAATAGATGGTTAAATATTTTTCATAGAAAAATAAACTTGGCGTAATTTCATATTCTAACCATTCATTAGGTAAAAATACACAAATTTAATTTGTAACATAATTAAAGATAATCATTTAATTTGGGT
Source organism: Trichopoda pennipes (assembly GCA_030448955.1). NCBI lineage: Eukaryota > Metazoa > Arthropoda > Insecta > Diptera > Tachinidae > Trichopoda > Trichopoda pennipes. The sequence continues at coordinate 12,197 of JASKUP010000182.1, read as the reverse complement.
ATGATTTTACGTCAACCCGCGTCAAATTTGGCTTGTGAACATACCGGTTTGCCACCTTCAGTGTTCTTTTCTCTCTATACTAGATGCATTTTATTGTCAGCTGTGTTTATATAGTTCGTGCCTCTCTTCGTGTTATTCTTATTGCCTTCGTCTCTTTCTCTCTTTTTGTCTGCATCTCTCTCTCCTTTTTCCTTTCTTTCTTTCTACCTAATATATCTCTCCCTCTCTGCCTGTCTTTCTCTTTCTCCCTTTTCATTCTTCTCTCTTTCTATTGGGTTTTTTCCTATGACATAATAATATGCAATTGTACATTTCTGAGGTTCCTTATTGCTTTGATCTTGTGCACCTGCGTAACATGTTTGGATTATGTAATATTTGTTTTCTCGCAAAAATGTTTCAATGGTTCAAATATTGTGTCTGAAGCAGTGTTTATTTGTTCATTTATTATTTGTCCATCAAATGTTTTTTGTTTGTATATTTCCATGTTTTCTAATACATTTAGTATCCTTCTGTTGTGCTATATATGTAGCAGTTTAATAGTTGTTTTTATATGTCCTTGTGACCAAGGCATTGGACAGTTGAGCGATGGTCTTAACCCAGCCCAACTTACAGTGTTTTGATTATAGCCATTAGACACGGTCTACTAACTGTGGTGCGATCACAAACGAAGCGGCGGTCTTAACCCAGCGGAATTTGTGTCCACCGTCACGATAGTCGGTCACTAAAGCATTGGACAGTTGAGCGGAGGTCTTAACCCAGCCCCACTCACAGTGTTTTGGTTATTTCCCTTTGATACGGCCTACTAACTGTAGTGCGGTCACAAACGAAGCCGCGGTCTTAACCCAGCGGAATTTGTACCCACCGTCACCGTAGTGGGTGACCAAAATAGTGGACAGTTGAGCGGAGGGTTAAATCCAGCCCAACTAACATTGTTTTGATTGTTTCTCTCAGACACTGATCGGTATTCGTAGGACTAATACGACGGAAACCGCCACACTCACAACAGCGTACAGTAGATGGAGCTGAGAAGCAAGCAGCCGTCAAGCGGAGGATTTGTGTCAAATAAAGGCTAAGTGCTAGTTAACAGAAAACGGCATTATCTTCACATTAATCTAATGTTGGCCATTATCCTAACTTTGAAAATGTTTCAATTTTGAACTTAGAAATTAACTATCAACGTCGCTATATGCTAAAAATGTTACAAATAATAAAAGAACACAATGATCTAACAGAAAGAATAAATTCAAGTTAAATGTAAATAAAATGTTGCACAAAACTATAGACATTTGTGGCACTGTTTTTTGGTATTTTATAAAATTTTTTTAAACGATAAGAAAATTTGTTTTGTGACCACCCTGAACCATTTAATTATTTTTTTTAATTTGTTGGAAAATAAAGTAAATCAATGTATTTTAACTTTTAAACTTTTTTTATTTGATTCTTTATTACTTGGTTCATTACCACACATGGATGTAAACCATTTCAAAGAATGTTGTAACAACAGCTAAAAAAAATAATTTATTGTACATTTCTTGTTAAAAGATTTTTTATAGTTGTGGATAAAAATTCTTCGCTTGTTGTACGTATTTAACAAGAGTATCTTTTATTTCAGTTGTGTAAAAGTTTTTTATATTTTCTTTACATTAACAATAGAAGTGTGTTATTGTTAGTTATTGGTAAAAAGATACTATCTCTAACTATTAAACTTTTATCCTTTGTTTTTATATGAAACAAAACAACTCTTTGCTTTTTTCACACTTTCAGTTCACAATTTGGCTATAACCAGGCATGTCACAAATTGCGTTCGAAATTTTAATGATTCCGTAGTTACTATTCCAGTCATGATGGATTTAGCATCAATAGATTCCATAAATGAAATTCGTGTAGAAATTTTATACATGCAAACAACAAGAAATCTGTATGCTGTTTACCATCTGCGTAGTTTTCTAAGAAATCTTTTCTACACAAACAACAAAAATGGCTTTAAATAAATTCCAAAAAGAAACTTTATCAGTATAAAAACGAAAATACACATAAACATACAGGCGACTTTACATTGAGTAAACAACATACAACAACAACAAAATGTGATACAAAGGGAGTAGAAGATTATTAAATTTTATAGACTTTTAATGGACAAATATAAAAGGGCAGCGTATGAGTGGATAGTCAGTCAGTGTAAAAATAAACCACGTGAAGCAAAGACGTGCGTCTTAAGTAAATTTTTCTGAAGTGTCAACTTTGTCTAGTTAAAGTAAATAAACTTGTTATTAATTTAAAAACTGGTGTTTGCAATTAAGAACTCACAACAAAACGTTTATAAAAGGTATATTTATTTTTAAACAAAAAATATTTTATATTAAAAAAAAGTAAACAAAGAAGACTTTTTCTAACTTCAAAAAAATAAATATATATTTTTATGTCTTCAAATTAAATTGAAAATTTTATGCCTTTATGGCTAATTAATATTATAAAATAATGAAAAGAAGAATCATCATTAATGCAATCGGCGCACAGAGGTATGATATGTTCAGGACAAATTTACTTATTGCAACTTTGACACGTATGATTGGTTTTTCGGTTTTTATTGGCAGGACACACCTGACATCTTTTAAGAACTTTGGATCTCTTTGTGGGTGGTTCTTCTAATGATTGTTCAGTAAGTATTCTGATTTGCTTGCGCACTTCTCGAGGTAACATGTAACATTTTTCGGGTTTTTAGATGATCACTGAAAAGAGCCAAGCCTTAATTCTTCAAATACTGCCATCTTGTTTGGTTTAAATATAAGTTTTTTGATGTATTTTAACTCTGTTAATAGCAGACATAAATATTTTAAATAAAGTAAAATATTGTCAATGGCTACTCTTTGAGTTACGGTACACGTTATATGAAGCGCACAGTTTAGCAGCCACGCCTACCCCACATTTTGTCAAGTGTCAATTTCTTGCTTTTTTCCCCGTCGATTCAATATTGTCATCATGATAGAAGCTTAACAGCGGTAACATAATTTTAATTTTTTAAGGTTTATGAGAAACTAGAGCAATATCCTTCTGAAATCCAAAGCGAGATGAAAAAACTACAACTCCAGTAGTTTTAGTGAACTTGGGAAGGACCTGCTTTTTATTCTTACGCACTATACCAACTGATATGAACTTGCGTTCACTGGGCAAATGTTGAATGAGATCATACCTTGTAGACCAGTTAATAAATGTGACGTTGCGGTTTGTTTTTGATATACGCTGCATAATTCCATTTACAACATCGTAAGGCTTGTTGCTTACACAATATGTTTTCCGGGATATATTTATAGATTCCGTGTGTAATTTGCATCTATTAGAGCGAATATCTTGCCATATTTCGCGGAATTAGACAGTATATACTGCCGAAACTTACAACGGCCTGGGAAATTTCTTAACAGTTCGTCAATAGTTAAGCAATCACCTGGGAATAGTTCCCTTATGGGTGTTAGATTATCTGTTAGCTTTCTCTTGTCTCGTGTACTGCAGTCATCAAAGACCAAGTTGGTTTGAATAAAGTAAAAGCGTTGTTGAGACATTACAACCCTAAATATTTCTACTTCTGTGTCATCAGCAGCCCACAAATCTGCATTGAGCCTTCCAGAGTGGAACAGACCAGCCATGTACAGAAGCTTAAAAAAATCTTTTAGTTCATTCATTTCATATTCTTTTATATGAGTGCACTTAGATAAATTAGTATATGGAACAATTTTTCCTTGCCTTTTTATATATGAGAATGTTTTGCAACATATTGTAAGTAAAAAAACAAGCTCCAACATTCGATTTTAGATTTACTAGAACTAGCTTCTGGTACAACACCTGGCAACTATCTAATTACATTTTCTACCCTAGTATAGGCGTTTGTACGAAAAGTTTTTTTTTTAACCAAAGAGTTTTCTATTCGCAATGAAGCATTCCTCTAAAGTGGCGGCGAGTGAGATGCTGATAGGTGGAATCTTACATCAGGCCGTGGCATATTGTCTTCACTATCAGATATATCCTACTCAGTGTAACTCGTCATACTACACTCGCTTACGTTATCGCTCTCTTCAAATGAATCGTAGAGAAAAAAAACAAAACTTTATTGCACAAAAAAATATTAACATCCCGTTATATTGAACAATATTGTGAAGTTTCCAATTAAAAATAGTATTTGATATGCAACGTACATAAAATACAAATGACGCAAATTATTTACTTTAACTGCGGGTATGGGTCACTTTACCTTTTTGAAGTTTAAGCACGTGTTATTAGAAGTCCAATCGCCATGCCACTGATTTGAAATATATAACATTCAGAGATATTCAATATCTGAGAAGAGCTTAGAGAAGAAAAAAACATTTTTAAAACTGCAATTATTTCGAAAAGTTACGTGTATTTTTTACTCATCCCCCGACGACAGGTTAAAAACGAATTAAATGGATTAAATGGAAGCCCATACTCATATATATACTCTTTTTTGATTTATTGTAGGGATTTAAACAACTTCTTTTTCATCCCACTGCCCTATCCTCAAAAAAAGTACAAAAAAAATTTTTTTACAAAAATTATAAGTTAAGTTATAAGTTGCTTGTTAATATTCAGATCGCATTGGTTATGTAAAACTATTCTGGTACTACCGAGATCTAATTTCCCTTGTAATAATTAATTTATAAATTTGTTCTTTTAATTTATTTATTTACTTTTTTATGTTGAAAACAAACAAAAACTTCTATATACAATAAAATTTACCCTCTAGCAAAATTTTAAAATTGAATATAAGATGTTGACATAACATATATGTATATGCATATCAGACATTGAAAACAATACAATTTTTATGCACATTGAAATTCTATCAACAATACAAACATAAACATAAATTTTTGTGTACTTAAAATTTTACACGAATAAACCAGTTTATATTTAACCAACTTTAATATTTTTCTACATAAAAAATAAATAAATACTAAAAAATTTTACCTAAATGCAATATACAATTACGTTTATTCTAAAATCTAATTTATATACATATCAGATAGAATAAATATTTTTATAAATAACTAAAGAGTTTTTTCATACTTGTGTAATATATTTTTTATTTGTGGTATGAATTATATATTTCAACTATTTGTTTAAAAATACAATAGATTCTGTTTTAAACAATAATGATAACAATAATAAATAATTTAGTGATTAGATCACTAGCAAGTAAATTGTCTTAATATACACGTTTTTCTTTACCACTTTAGTTATACTGATAGTAATGTAAACTGAAATAATTAACACAAAATGAATTCTGCTAAATGTCTACTTCTAGAAGACCGCTGTTTTCACAAAGTTTTAAGCACATTTTGAAACAATGTTTCGCTTACCTCGTCAATGCAGCTCCTGTTTTCAGAGCGTCAGTTGCTTGCAGGCTATTCACTTAAATCTCTTCTTTCAATACAGCAGCGTTAAATCATAAGAAGGAAGCGGTGAATTGAATCAAATCGAGAAACTACGCAATAACTGAGACTTTAGGATAATTTGTGGCGACGTCTAGCTGAACCTACTGATGTCGATTGTGGCCACAAAAAATTGGTTATAATGGTTCGGTAACACCGAGATTTCACGCAATATGCGGTCTCTTTCTTTGTATGCAATGATTTTTCGAGTACTGTTTGTGGATCTTATGAGCCCCATATGCAATACTATTGTTTGCTTACATAGCCGTCTAATTGAAAATGCCCCTCATCACTTAAGATGAAAAATGTTGAAAAATGCGCTGTATTTGTTCAGTTTTTCATACAGCTAATTCACAAATGTTCGACGCAAACAATGAATTTTCGAATTAGTTGAACTTTAATAACATGAATTGAAAATTTTTTGCATAATCCTGGCCAAAGTGCCTTTGATCTTCCACGCTTATTCTAAACGGTTTGCTGTGCATCGGTTATGTTTGCATCACTACGGCAACAATGCAGCGAGCATTGAGTTTAACGATTATAATAAGGTACAGATCTTAAATCGCTTCTAGTTTCTTAAGGAATGCTCCAATCAATAAGTTGACTCATATTTGTGATAACTATTATGATTTATATTAAAAAAAATATATTTTATATTACATATAATTTAAGCCGCTTCCAATTTCTTAAATAGCCATCCAATCGAGAGAGGAACTAAAATTTGTGATCACATATATTTTTCATAAAAAAAAGAATTTTATATGAAAAATCTTAAATGGCTTCTGGTTTCTTTTATGTGTCCAATCGAGAAAACGCCTAACGTTATACATTTTTCATTTAATACACGAATTTTGTGTAAAAAATCTTTAATTGCCTTTAGTTTCTAGAATTTGTAATCACTTATATGTTTTTCATTGCAAAAATAATTTCAAATCAAATATCTCTTTTAGTTTTCTGAATTTATGATCACGTACGAGGTCTCTAAATTAAGTAATGAGACTGGCAAGACTGGAGGAGCTGAGCTCGGAGGGACGGTGGATGAACATATGATTTGTCTTCAGTGTGGGTTTGACATCGGTCGAATCATTTGATCATCAGTAGCGGTATTTTTTGTGAAACAGTTTTTTTCCGCTGTGATCTAAAAATGCTATCAGTGTGCTATCAGGTTTTGCTTGGCTTCTTGCTAAACTTCAGTAGGCCTACGGAGATAGTGTTATGTCAAGGTCCCAGGTTTTTCGATTGTTGAAGGATTTTCAGAAGAAAGAGAATTGTATGAAGATGAACCTTCATCGGGGAAGAGTTAAATTTTACTCACACTACCGTTAATCGGATTTTGAGCAATGAATTGGGCATAAGAAAAATTTTCGCAAAAATGGTTTCAAAATAACTGGGTATTTCAACCCGATAATACTCTTTGTCACACAACAACTCCAGTAAACGAGTTATTGTCCAGTAAAAACATTCCAGTGGCTGTCCAGCCTGACTTAATTCCACATGATTTTTTCCTCTTCCCGAAGTTGAAAAATCATCTGAAAGAAATTTATTATAGGACAATCGAAAGCATTCAAATAGCTGTAACCGACCAACTGAAGGCTATTCCAGTATCGCAGTTCCAGCATTGCCATGAGGAGTAAACAAACCATCTCCAGCGTTGCGTGGCTTCAGAAAGAAAATTATTTTGAGGGTGACAATATAAAATTGTTATTTAATTTGAATAAAACGAATTTAAATAATCGGTCTCATTTCTTAATTAAGAGACCGCTATATTTTATTATATATTTATTTTAAAAAGAATTTTATATGAAAAATCTACAACCTACTTTCTGAAAAAAGCATCCAATCAAAGAAAGGTCTGAGTTTTGCGACTGAAAATCTTTAGCTTACTTTATAAGTGTTAATATGATTCTGGAATATCACCTAAAGTGTTATGACAAAGTATACAGCAATAAAAAAATTAAAAATGCGTCGTAATTGAACCCGCCATTGGCAGAAAAGAAGAAGAACAATATATATAGATTTATTAAGAGAACAAGAACAATGATTTTAAAGATACCTCATATTCTTAATAAAAAAATTGCTTTGTACCAGAACTAGGAAAGTATCTTAAAAGAGGGGAAGAAACAGGGAATAGTGTTTCGAATGTTCACGATTTGATTTTTCTACAGTCACAGGAAAGTCCTTTGGAGGGAGCTCATTCCACATATGAACCGTTTTGTAAAAAAAAATAAAAACAATTTTCCCTGTGATGCATTGTGCGATTCAATGGCCAATCAATTACAGATAGATGCGCACTCAGTGAAAATCAAGTTCAACGCAAAAACGTGCGAGCAAGCTTCGTAATTTTTCTAGAGGAGAGACCATTAAATAGTGAAATACAACGCATATTGCGTCAATGCTCTAGATAATCAGTGGATATGGATACCTTTCTATACCCAATGAGCCTCTTGACTCTCTCTTGAATGCAGTTGAGCAACTCCAAAATAGACTTTGGGGCGCCGGTCCATATATGAAAGTTGTATTCTAATTTTAGACGGATATAGATGGTATAAATAGTGCGGAGATGGCATGGAGTGAAGTTTCTCTTACACCGTTTTAGAAACCTGAGGCAAAATGTGCTTAGTCAATCAAACATCACAAAGAATTCTTGTGCCAAGAACATCAAGAATTTCAGATTCCTTAATACCTATATCATCCATAATAACAGATGCATTACCATTTCCAAATATGCTTCTATGCGCAAGCATGCAACATTAAGTGGCACTAAAATCGACTCTTCTCACACGAACACCTTCGGAGAATGTTGCGAGATCGTGTTTTGTCCTTTTGGAACCCACTTCCAACTGGTTCGGTCTATAATTGAATGAATTCGAATGACAAATGGTGCTGTCATCTGCGAAAGAGTATATAGGGTAAAGGTTTGACACAGGTCATTTAGAAAAAGAGGAAACACGATAGGAGAAATTGGTTGGTTAAATAAGTGATGTTTACAATTAGCAAATCCTAAGGAAGATATGATAATAATGGAGCCAGCTAACAAGAAAATTCCTCATTACGTTCTGCTACTTCTATAATTGTACCTGTTATCTTTGTAAAACTTACTAAACACTTTGTTAATAATTTTTGTTTCTTAATACGAATTTTGAAATTAACAAAACTGCAAACCCCAAGCGTAAATAAATATTTTAATTATTAATTAAGAAGCTTATAAATTTGAAGTAGAGAAAAAATATTCAGATAAATACAAAAGGAAATAAATAATTCTTCGTCCTAACATAATTCAAATATGAGTACGTTTAAAAAATCAATTTTTTTTTTATAATGTTCATTTTGTTCATCAGAGTTTTCAATTCGTTTTTTTGCCGTTCTAGCAGCGTCATTATTGAAAGGATATTTTTAGAAAACTATTTTTAGAAAACTATTTAATGTTGTTATAAATAAATCCTTGTACACTACTCTTCTTTTCCTGTTTTATTTAATATTTGTGTTTTTCTTTCCTCATAAATATATCTGAAATTTTTTGTTTAAATACAATATAGCGACCTACTTCATTATTTATTGCCGCAGGGTATTCCTCATAAATGTAACAGGTAAATTCCTTTCTTATATTTTTAGCTGATTTTTCTTATTCCTTTCTCCATGAGATAATAGTTGATTGATGTTTATTAAACTTTTTCTGCTGGCTTCTGTTGAACGGAAAGTTGGCAAACAAAACAACAATTCCCAGTGCTTTGGGGTAAAATTAAATAAAGAAGAGAGTGTGACTAAAAATTATTTTTATTTTGTTTTCCTTGCTTCTTCATCTTTCCAAGGTAAACCGGCGGGCTAGTTGTAAAACCTAATTTAAACATTTTATGTTTAAATACAATAAGAATTTAGAGAATATTATAAAAATAATTTTTATTAATGTTTTTTATTAAGGCAATCAATTTTAAGATTTCTGTACAAATTACGATTGCACGATTGATACTTATTCCAATCTGACAGTTTTGACATTTAGTTTTTTGACGTATTCGTTGTAAATAAGTTGGCAATTGTTACAATAAACTCAATTTCGTACGAAAATTCCATTAAAATAAGTAAAATCCACTATGAAAATGTAGGTTCTAATAAAGTTACATTTCGTAAAATTCGTGATATTTTCGGACAACGTTATCGTTCTTCTAAGACCGCTATTAAGAATTTGGTCGTTTAATTTGAGTTGATAGGGTCGATACAAAATGTGCGAACATCAAAGCGGCCGTGTCGTCCAACTGCAAACATCGCAGTCGTGACCCGCAGCGGTAAAGCAGATACAAATTTGTCAATTTCCCTACATTGTCAATAATTAGGAACAAGTGGCTGGTATTTCTGAAAAAATCATTTTTTCGGATGAAGCCCATTTTCATTTGTCAGGGTATGTCAACAAGCAAAATTGCCGCATTTGGCCTTCTGAAAATTTAGAGCGATTATTAAGAAGCCTTTGCATGCTCAACGTGTCACTGTATAGTGCGCTATATAATCTCGATGCGTGATTGGGACGTTTTTTTTTTTACGATGAGGTTAGAAATGAGGTAACGGTCAATGCATCTCACTATCACGAAATGCTAACAACTCAATTTTGAAGTATTATTGACGACGTGGATATCACTGACATGTGGGTTCAATAGAACAGTGCCACATATCACACAGCCAATGAAACGAACAATTTATTTGAAACCAAATTTTCCGATCGCATAATTTCAGGACAATCAGCACTTAAGTGAGCAGCCAGATCGTGTGATTTAACACCACTGGATTATTTTTTATGGGGCTATGCTAAGGACAGAGTCTATACGAAACCAATCGAATCGATTTCGGCTTTAAAAATTCAAAATCCGTGATGTGATTACTTTGATGAAGGAATCTATATCTGTCAGCGTGTCCGTAGTGGACAAATGCCAGATATCATTTTTCACTCATAATTGTTGGAAATTCACATTGTTCAATTGACATCACTTAGTATTTGCATTATAATTCGATCTTCATATTCATTGCTGATGACGTGTCATATTTGTATTCGCAAATGCGTGTATTCGGCAATTAGCTTACATCCATATTTCTTTTATTCACATATACATATATATATACATAAATATATGCTTACATCGCATTTTCTTTTCTGTTATTAACTTTTAATTAATACACATTGAATTACCAAAAAACCTTTCACGCGTTTTTATTCAACAATAATTGCCGAACTTTTCTCTTCAGAATACAATTAGAATTTTAATCAAATTTGTTTTATTTTTGTTTTAGAAACAGATTTAAAAAAACCTTAAAACCTTTAAAACCTTTAAGAAATAACATGACAAACAAAATAACAAATTATTGTATTTTATTGTATTGTTAAATCTAGATTTTTTATGGCGTCATCTTAATTTTATGTTTTCCGATTTTTTAGGTAACAACATTAGTGCGTAGGAACCAAGCTTGCAGCCATAGGTTCTCATCATTTTGTTTTAAAGTTTGGTAAGCAATCCCTACTTCTAAAATATTTAGTTCAACAATTAATATACTATTCAAACAAAATTTAATTGAAGGAACACTTCAATTAAATTCAATATTGATGTTATTTAAATTTGCTTTTATTCAACCAAAAATGGAATAAAAAATTAATACTTTTGCCAAATTTTCGGCTTTTTAATAAGGTTTTAATTTGTTTGTTAAAGTTACGTATTTATTATACAACAATTTTGCAATTAAAAAAATATAAAACTCGGTTTTTAAACAAGATATTTAAATTTATATAAAATTGTGATGTTATGAAAGTTTTTAAGCTAAAATAAACTTCTGGTTGTCATTTTCCAACTGTAGTGAATAATATCTTACAAATTTTATCACATAAGTATTATGTTATACAAATATATTTTTTTAACTATATATTTACTGAAGGATTTTTCAGCTAGAAGTTTGTTTTCTAAAACAAAAAATTTAGAGTAAGATGATTTAAATTTGTATTGTATTATAAAGAAAACGTTTGGCAATTATGAATGAAAAATGATATGTGGCAAATGTCCACTACGATGATGCTAACAGATGTCGATTCTTTCATTAAGGTTTTTGATAAATTTTTGGCGGTCCGATTTTGTTAATCACATAACGGATTGTTAGTTTTAAGACTAAAATCGATTCGATTGGCTCCGTATAGATTCTGTCCTTAGCATAGCTCTACAAAAAATTATCCAGTGGTGGTGAGTTACACAATCTGGCTGGCCACTTAAAAATGTGTTGCCACAATTAAAAAGAAAACTTATTGTTGAAAAACCCGATATATGCATATTTTCCAACGTGAATGTGGTTATGTAATTATGCACTAACAATCGTTAGCTGCTGGCTAGAGCAATCGGAATCATAATTAATCTGTCAACAACAATGCAGTTTATTGCTTACGACGACTATCTTAAAATGAATCGGAAATTCCTATCAGGAGTGTGGTGAAAGTATTGTAAAATCTTAAAATTCATCAGCGAATTAAAAAAAAGTTTTGTGACATTTCAACGAGAAATATGTGGTAAGTAAAAATAATTACTTTTTTGCAACTGTAATTTTTGTGTAAATTTAAAATTAAAAAAATACCTTTAACAATTTTCCTACTTGGCTTTTTAATTTTGGGCGTATTGTACTTGCGGAATATTACATAAAAGGATCTTTTCAAAAGTCAAAAATACTGAAGTTTCTTTACTATCACTGACTGACGAAATTTGGTGCATTCAAAGCATAAAATATAAGTTTATC